>JASANC010000815.1:0-24743 GCA_030248135.1 Theristus sp. LFF4_11 | reverse complement strand
TATATAACAGACAGAGCAACACACACAACAAAAAGTCAACTGAACAATTCTTTCTGTCGCAGTCGCATGGCTGCTGACTCGAAGTCCCGTTGTGAAACATCAGAATTTCGCTCGAGCTACACTCAAATGCAATTCAAGTGTGAAGCCTTTCCACTCTGAACGCATGATTTGAACTATCAATACCCCGGGTATCCAAAAAGACCCATTTGTCACCACTTCATAAAAGTTTCAAAATTGAATCACGCATCTTGATACTATTTTTTTGCACTCATTTCAGTCAATTTGTTGATTCTTCGAGCTTTTTAGAAAATCTGCCACAGTGAGTGCGGAATTTAAGATATCGGGAAAAAATTTGCATCAGTAAAATGGCATCACATGTTTTATCAGTGCTGAAAATTTCAGCTCATAATATTGAAACACCAGCCAGCGACAGCAGTTTGAAAATGGAACCTTTTTTTGGCCCACCCTGTAGTAGAAGCACGTTCGTTACAGCGGTTTAATTTGGCGGTTCTTTTTATTGAAATGATGTGACGCACGCTTATAGCGGCAACCGGGTTTTGATATATGCTGCAGATATTACCCTTCATCTATCGTAAACAGCTCGTAAATCATAAATTTATTGCCGTTTCGACAAATTTCTTTCGTCAGCTATCCGTTTACAGCCGATTAAATGCATACGTTGCATATATTTATTCAAATGTTGGTTGATTCTCATTTGTGGAACAAATCGAAGTCTAATTGTGGCGTAATCAATGAATTGAAATTTTGTTGCAATCAGAGAAACTGATGTTTGCGTCTTCCATAACTTTATGCGATAAATACAGCTCCGCAGATTTTGTAGCAGACAGTTCCACTGTTGTGATTCTTATTTTCAGTGAATAATTACTGCTAATTATTTTTAAACCTGACCTCGGCTCACCCGCTCAAAACGGCAGCAGTGTGCTAGCAATAAAAAGCCACAGAACGCGTAGCGCGGATTAGTCGGTCCGTTTTTGCGCGAATTCAGGGTTCACCGAGGAAATTATTTTTGCGATTGTTATCATTTTCACGCGCTGGAATCTGCATTTGTGATCACGTTTGTTTGTTTTGTTCATGCATCTCATATGTGTCGTCTGTCAGTGTTGGGAATTAGCCCATGTACCTGCCTACCGTTATTAGCCGGGGCACGACGACATAATGTATGTATTTTATCTTGTATTGCTTCAAGGTGGGGCACCATGGACAAATGTGGCTGCTCACGTCTTTGGCAATCATAGTGCTTGTTCGTTCGTATATTTATTTCGTGTATTTACTCATCCATAGAGCCTTGGTATTGGGTTCATTTTGTGCGGTATCTTATATTTAGTCGAAATGTTGCCATTTTACCTTATATTGATTCTACGCACGTTCGTTCATTTTCCTCTTTCCACTCATTGCAATAATAGCGGTAATTAGCTGCTATCAATACTACTATTGCTTGCTGTTACGGAAAAACGGAACTGATGATAAATACGTAATAAGTTTCAAAGTTGTGCTGTACATACTTTCGTAAGTTACCTCCAGTTTTGTCGTTAAACGCTTTGTCCAGTTCTATGCTTCTTCCCTAACGCTAATTATTTTTTTCACCTTTGTCATTTTTACCTTTTTCAGTTAAATTCAATCAAAAAGACAAATAGACCTTTACTTTTGTGGAGAGCCCGAAACGATTTTATGTTGGAATCGAGGCCGGTGTAGAAATGCGACGATTTGAGTGATGGTGTTCAAGTGCAATAGCTGTTATTTACTAATTGACGGACTATTGAACATTGCAACATGATCATAAGACATTTTGCGGTCGTGTTGCTGTATCTCCTACAACAAGTGCTCGCTGCTTTAAGCAAGGACAATGGAACGGAAATTGAGCAGGTTATGTTTTTTAATGTGCAGTAACTTTTTTTAATGGAGTTTTCGAAAGTTTCGGTGAGCTTGATAAATGCCTTAACACAAAGAATGCATTCGAGAAAGTGTGAAACAATAAATACTGGTCTGTGAACCGTTTTCAGAGATTTGAATCTGTCTTAGAAAAAAATGGGAATTTCAATACCATCTTGCAGAACGTTACAATCTACGAAGAGTATGACTTTACCACTTCCAACGAAAGCTACTCACCGGATGAGTTGATTCATCTGATTTTATCGCCGGACGGTTTTTCTGGCGGTAATTTCACCACTATCACCGAGTTTGCAAACGACTCCCGTCTCGGTAAGAACAACTTTACTTGCTTGGAAATATTCGAGTCGTCTATCCGGTGAGCTTATCAAATCGCCACCCTGTAGAAGGCAGATCAATTTATTTTTAAATAACAGATTGCTGATCAAGTGAGATCAATAAGGTTATTAATCAAATCACTTACAACACTGGCTTGTGATAAAATTGTTAAAACATCTATGTGGATTTTACAGACTGTTCTGTTATTTGGATTCTTTCATTCGAGTTGAAAACCGTTAAAATGTAAACAAAAAATAGTAGCGTATCTGAACAAATACCAAACAAAAAATCCAGAGCCTCGGGTTTCAAACAGAGTGTAAGTTTGAAGTAATGAGTTTTTTGTTGGACTTAAAGTGAATACCGTTGTGTACATTTTGACTCATGTACAAAACGACTGTAACACACACAACACGTGTGTCTTTGAAAGCAACAGTTTCGAAAACGTGCGGTTGAAAGTCAAACTGTAACCTGTCAACCTGTGGTTAAGTAAATACTAATCGTGTCTAATATATTTTTTGTGTGAAATACATAAATACCGCCTACCCGCGTGCTTTTTCACAAAAAGTTCACATCTTTTTGGTCTGTTTGACTGCAAGACCAAGCTTTTCTCAGCAAAAAGTGGCCGCACGATTTGAGATATCGTGAGCGACGGTAAAACATTTGCGACAGCGTTATGTGCGCGCACACGATCACAACAACTTAGCGTTTAATGAATCTAAAAACACGTTATCTGTTGTGTTCTCAGCTGTTGGTTGTTACTCTGTCCAATTATCACACCGAAGTGGCAATCTGTGGTGAGTTTGACTAAAAAAGCGGCATTCATGAACCAGTATTTAGTGACGCGTCGCTTCATGAACCAGTATTTAGTGACGCGTAGCAGTGTTAAAACATGGCTACGTGGTCAATAAATACTGCTTCATGAATGCCACTTAAGATCGTTGGAATCCGCCGTTCAGCTAGCGAGATTCCAGTCGTTGACGTTGTGTGCTGAATTACAATCTGCAGCATTTCATAAGCACCATAGCTTCTGTTTTTCTAGTTCCTGAATACTACCGAATTGTGCTGAGCATCACAAACGCGTGGATGCGACCGTCGGCGGCGGAAACTACAGAGAAAGACTATCTGCACCACCGACGGAAAGCGTTTTCGCATCGACTTCGATCCTCGTTGAAGCAACTGTACGGCGGAGTGCCCGGTCAACAATATATTGCCATCATTGATGTCAGGTTGGTGATTAAAAAACGTGTTTTAATGTTTTAAAAAACGTAAAAAAGTGCTGCGGGATCTAACATTGTGCACTGGATGCTGGCATTGATACCAGAACCATCAATTAAAAAAAGCAAAATTCTTTCAGGGACACTGACAGTGGTGCTACTGTGGTCTCGTTGGACCTCATCAACCACAATGCAACCGCGACAACTGAAGAACAATTGAAAAGGCCGCTGCTAGAAGCGTTGCACGCGCGGAAAATTGGCGACTTTGATCTTGCACAATCCCCATTTGAATTCCACAGGATAGGTGAGAAGTTATATAAGAAAAATATAGTTTTAAGAGCTCCCGTCCGCTAAGGACAGTTTTGTTAAAGTATTGTTCCTTTACCTTTTAGAACATGTGTGCCAGTTCAAGTACTTTTTTTCTAGACGGTTCTTCAAGCTGTACGGAAGTTGAATTCAGTTGTCGCAGTGGCCGATGTATCGATATTCGAAGGAGATGCGATGATGTTGAAGACTGTGATGATGCGAGTGACGAAGATCGCGATTATGGTTGGTTTGGACATTTCTCTTATTGTTTCTTTAGAATACCGTTTATTTCAACAATTCTGCGCAATTTCACTGGCATTCGATATTTGCAGCCGGTTGCAAACCGTCTGCCCCTCGGATCACAAAGATATCGCCCCCAACTACGATTCACGCAACCGAAGAGGCTGTCTTGCGAGCGACTATTGTGAATGTCAATCAGAAAACAACGGTTGGTCGATTTTCGACGATTTTTGAGTTGAAACGCAATTTTCAGCATTTTTTTGGAGTTGCATATCTGTTCTTTTCGTGTTTACTTCTTTACTTCCTTCAGATATCCTGGATTCGATATCCGGACAACACGACGCTCACCATTGGCACAGCAGTACTGGTCGCTGATCCTCGTCTTCACGTTCATCACAATAAAAGACACCATCGGCACAAACTGATCATCAAGGTTTGCGCTTTCCGACGCCTTTGCTTTTTGTTTCTGCGCCTCTGTTTTTGAGCGGTGTGATTGATCGCGGAAGTTCTTGGCGTTTCTAGCTCTGTTTCCATCGTTTTAAAATTTGGGGCGACAGTTTTTCTGTCGCCGGGGGTGTTTCCAGTTTTTTTCGCATTGTAATTCAGCTGTTTTTTATTGAACGCCATCTCTGTTAGTCTGTCTTTTTCTGATTGGCAATCTACGCTTGTCTATCTGGTGTTTATCAAATCAGCGGTGTTTCGCTGTTGTTTTTTTTCAGTGTCTGGTTTTCAATGCGGTACCAGAGCCCGCATTTGATTGTTGATTAGATTTACACACGTTGAAGCTTGCCTCTGGTTCCCTTCATACTCATGCAGATGCTACATTGTAAGCACAAGCGCCTTTTGACGAATCGATCTGTGCCCAGTATGCACATTGTTATAGGAGCTTTTAACTTTTTCCACGCACTGCATCTGCAGTCTTGATGCCTCCTTTGCGCTGTCCCAAAAGTCAAATCAAACAAAAAACGAGGTTGAAAGACTTAACAATTGCGCTGGATAAAAGCCTGCCATTCCTGTAGCTTTTTTTTTGTTTTATTCGTACTTTCTTTCTCGTACTAGTGCTTGAGGTTTTTTCATGTTTTTTTTTTCATGCGGTTGTTTGTGCTTTGTAACGTATATATATACCGTAAAGTCTTGCATATAAGGTTCCTCCCACTTATAAGACCCCCACCCAAAAGTGGGCGGAGTGTCACACGGCGGGAAACCAAAAAATTCAAAATTTTGACTTGGTCAAAATCCTACCCCGTTTATAAGGCCCGGAATTCCTAGTGTTCGCTTTATAAGACCTCCTCCCACTTATAACGTTGTCACACAAAATTCCACTTTTTTCAGAAATTTTTGATTTTCAAATTTATATAAGGAGACCTTATATGCAAGACTTTACGGTAGCTGCCACTGATTGTATACCTTCACCCGAATAAAATATTCCAGGAATGCTAATCAAAAACAAACCGTGCTGCTGCATTTTTTATGCTTCAGTTTTTTATAAAAGCTTTTCTGTCAGACTGAGTGGTCGCGTAGCAAAACAAAAGCCTCGCGTGTGATCAGACACAAAATTCCGAGCCACACGAGAAAATGGAATAAAAATAAATTGTGAAACTTTTCTGCTCATCTCTAACTGTCCTTGATTTTCACTCACAACTGTGAGTAGCCAAACAATTCCCATCGCCATGAAAAAAATGAGATGCTAGAAACTTCAGAAAAACTCTATATGTGCAACCAGAGTGTTATTTTAGCCGAGACACAGGCACGTTTTGCTTTTAACAATGTGGGAGGAGTACGCGCATGCAAATGTCTCAGGCTTTTCCTATTCACAAATGGTCGAAACATAAAAAAGTAACAACAACAACAAATAGCAGAAAGCAAGTAACATAAATGGCGACAGTATAAGCGACTGGGTGTTTGTTTTCTAAATCCGACTTCTTCTTGGCGTAAAACGACAGCTACAGAAGCTCCAGCGTAAAATCGCAATCACATGGATCATTTTTTGCGTCTTTTTCTGTACATTCGGTGAAACGATTTCTTGTTTTCCTATCTCACACACTGAGTTTGTTTATTTTTTTTGTCAAAGTTCGTTTTATTAAGCTTGTATTTATGTATGATCAGGTTTGCTCTCAAAACTGGGACACAAATACAGTCTTGGGTGTTAGCGGTGTTTCGGTTAAATTCAGCGTCTGTTTCCGTCAGCCAGCGCGAATTTCTGTTCAAGCAGTTAGCAGAAATCAGCGAAACTGTCATGCCAAAAGCCATATCACTTCTGGTGGGCTCAGTTACACACCAGCGCGCCATGAAGCATGGTGTTTGAATGTGATTAGGGGTTATCAGAAACGCTCAAAGTATTTGATGCATATGATGCACATGCATGTCGCGTTGTCGAAAATCATATGTAGCAGAGCACAAAACAGGAATTTGCTAGTCTCTCTTGCTGCTTTCTTTCAATCATCATTTTGCAACAATTCCAAAGTCGACATAAAGGCGTCTCTCTACTGCAACATTTGTGTGAAAAAGACCAATTAAAATAGCCCGTCATGGAGACTTTGCGCCGGAGTTTTCGCTTAACTCTTCTACGTACATTGTACGTCATAATGATTTATTTCTTGTAGCTCCATTTCTAAGCTCAATGCTAAACGGCTACATAAGCTCAAGCATTCTCGGGCATTCACGCTGAAACAGAATGCTTGAAAAGGATTTACAAATTGTACATTTCAGACACGCATGGTCACTTGAACAGTATGTCGCTCTCGCTCATAGTGTTTGTGTCTTTTTATTAGCGTACGTGTCATCTTAGATGACGTTGTAAAAATGCTAAATATGTGACATGTTTCACGCATCACAGTCCTTTAGTAGCCCGGCCGGCTCTGAACCTTTCAGAGTCTGAGAAGCTGTCGATGCTCCTAAGAAAGCCAAAAAACACAGAAATCCATGTCTCCAAGTTTTGAAATCATGTTCTTCATCGCCGGTAAAGCCTCTGACTCACTCCCCGGTTGTTCGCCGTATTGTTTGCATTTGCAACATTTCGGGTTGTTGTGATTTCTTTAGTCACTGCATGCGTAATTCGCCAACTTCCATTTTCAAAAAAAAGTACGCGTACAATAGAAATCGCCATGTGCAGTTTTTTGCTGGCGGCAGTTGCAAAAATGACTAACACACGACTATAATATAACATGTTTCGGTGGCCGTGGTCGTCGGACGTTTGTTGACTGATCTTGAACCCCGCCCAGTTTGGTTTACATTTATTTCACGGTTCAGAGGCCTGATTTTCGCAAACGGTTTTCTGCTTTGCACTTTCGTTGAAAAATATCCAATTCGCCACATCATAATTTGTGAATCTGTTGGAATTTCGGTTTTCTGGCTCATTGTTTTTTCAACTGGAACAAGTTTAATTTTGATGTCTGAACAGCAAAAACAATTTCCACCTTCAAATGAAATGGTTTTAAAATGTCGTTGTAAAAAGTCGAAGTGAATGGTTTTTGATACGTGAATGTAAACGTTATTTAGCTTTTTTCTCACATGGCACGATCTTAAAAAACCGCGTCCTAAATCCAGCGCAGTTCAAATTCATCAACAATTCGTACAATGTATGTTCTTCGCATTTCATTGCCACACACGCGAATTTGATAACAAGCGAAAACATTGAATTCGAATGTTCGATAAGAAAAGCATTATCAAAATTGTTTTTTTCATGCAACATTTCTGCCGTCTGACATTTTGCAAGCCCACAACAGCCAATAAAATTTCATGCTTTGCGTCTGATAAATATGCACGTGAATTCGATTTAAAAAAATTGAAAATATAGCATATTTTGTCTTCTCCTTTTTCGTCTTGTTTCACAAAGTCTGTTAGTGGCATTTCACCATGTTCAGTGGAGGTGTGTATTTTCGAATTCTGTAGACAAATAAACACCGCCCACCAATGGCACTGCTACCGGCATTTCTCACTTCGGTGCTACTGAACGCCACCGCACTCAATAATCACACTGCTCAAAATCCGTACCACAATCTCACCAACAACAACAATCGTCATCATCCGCTTCCCTATCTTGAAATTCAAACATTAAAAGAGCACGAACGCCACTCTCGCATTCTAAACCGCCACCATTACGCACCGCGACAGAACGCACGCCCGGACGACTCCGGCCGCTACGAGGTGCGCGTGCAGACGTCGGGCGCGCAGTGGCCGGCCGTCAGTGACACGACGCGATTGACCGTGCTGCCCGTTGACGATGCAGAACAAGAGCGGCAAAAGAAACACCACGAAACGGGCGGCAGACGCCGGCGACTGCATTGTCCGAGCGGCTTCTTCGCCTGCGCCAGCGGCCATTGCCTGGAGGCGGAGCGCTGGTGCGACCGACGATCGGACTGTCCGGCCGGCGATGATGAGAGCGATTGTCAGTCTGGTTAGTTTGTTACTTACTTGACTTGGTACGTCGATCCGCGTGGTGCGGTGCACGACGCCGCACACCAGTTCACATCTGTTGACGCGACGATGTGCGATGCGCAATAAGAGTCACGTGGCGTAGCGCGCCGCCACGTGGGGAGGCTCATACAGTTCGCGCGGTTAGACGGTTATTTGTCGCCGGACTTTACACGGGCGCACCGGACTTCCAGTGAATGAATATGCTCGTGGCCACGCGTGAACGGTGCCTCCCAGCGCCCGGTGCGTTTGGTGTGCTGAGCATTCTGTGTGATCGTTGCAGTATACATGCAGAACTGAGTTATGCAATCGTGTCTCTGACCGAGATGACGTCAAGTACTCCAATGTGTGCTGCGCTTTTCTTGCACAGCAACCAGAAGTTTCAGTTTAACTGATCCTTAGCCTCCTATGAAACAATTATGTCAACGGGGTGAACCGAACTGAAATTCTGGTGCCTTCGAAAGTTCAATTCTTGTGGGATTTAACAGCCATAAATTGACATTGTATCCAGTATCGTTGATGCAGCTGAATCCAGCGCGTTTCACTCGCATGTTGCACTGCACGAACAAGCCAATTGGTCCTCAGGTGACACTGCACTGCAAGCGACCACTGTCAGCGAGCACCAAAAGAGCCCCAGTTGTCGGTCGCACGACGTCCGCTGCAACAACGGCCGCGGCTGTGTGCGGCCGGAGCAACGCTGCGACGGTGTGGCCGACTGCTCAGACGGCTCCGACGAGTTCGGCTGTGGCTATGAACAGCACCGAGGTGACGTCATCAAAGGCAACAGCATCGTCGACGATCATCCCATGAAACTGCACGCGACAGCAGCGATCACGAAACGGTGCCGCGATGGATCGCTGCCGGAGTTCAGCATGTGCGTTTGAGTATTTCGAGGTGTTTTTTTCTTCGAAAAGAAAAGAGTTCTATTTTCATTGTTGTTTGTCTAGTGGCTATCGAAATTGATTAAAAAGTGATGCGGTTCAACCCACTTTATAGATATGGCGCAACGTACTGCTATTCGGATAAGACGTGCCCGAAGACCTCAGTTTGTCTGGATTTCCTCTGCTGTCGCACTGGTCGGTCATTGTTTTAGTTGGCAAAATCAGCTAACACAAAACGAATATTAATCAAAAACTTTAGTTTTATCATTTTTATAGGCCGCGAGCGCGTCAGTTGCCTGCACGGCGATTTTGAATGCGGCAGCGGTCGATGTATTGCATCGAATCGCCGTTGTGACCGCAAGACCGACTGCGAGGACGCCAGTGATGAACTCGGATGTCGTAAGTGACATGGTGTTTTGTTTTATTTTTTAATTAAATTTATAACTCAATAGAATTAAATTATGCCCAACCCCACTAGATACAATTTCGTAGGCAATTAAAACAAGTATAAAATAATGTATGTGTGTGAAAAGATTCCACTGAAATTGCAATTCTTGGGAGAGAAATCTTGTGACTCACTGTATCGTCATTATTATTGTTTGGAACGTTCTGATCCAATCAAAATGGTATCTGTCGTTTTCATCTGCGTTCAATTCACTGCGTCTTCTGCTTCATATTGTCCTTCGCAGCCATCCAACGGTCTGATTCCATGCACACATGCGCATAGCAATATGAGAGCACCATCATCAGCCAGTACGGAAAGTGAAATGTCAGCGATTCGGCGATGAACAGACGGTCAACGAACGTCCACCCGGCGGTTGGTCCGGCTAGGAAATAGAAATTCGAATATAAAGCCATCGCGTACGGCACCCAGAAGAACGCCGCGATCAGGCGACGAAACGCGACGTCGCTCAGGCGTTGCTCGCGGAAACGGCGCACTTTCTCCAGACTGGAATTTGAAAAATGGATTATGAATATGTGACTAGTCGAATGAATCTCACGTCCATCTTTCTGAGTGAGTATACATTTTGTTAATGGTACATGTATGGCAACTCAACACTTGTGAGCCGAACCTGTAAATCGCTCTCGCGATCGACTCGACGAACAGTTCGCCGACGTTCAACAGAATCCAGACGATGTTGTGCCATCTGGTGCCGTGCCAAACGAGCACAAAACCGTACGCCATCGCAACACCGACTAGCTTCCGCCATGTACTGAACGTCGGCCGGCAAATCGGCAGAAAAATGTACTCCTTGAAGAAGCGATACAAGCCGCGATCGAAGCTTCGCCAGACCTTCGAGTAGAGCGCAACGCGGTTGATGCAAATCGGCCCGTCCGGCGGCTGCATGCGGTCGACGTAGGCGAACAGGCGCGGTACGCCGAAGATGACCACGTATTTCAAGTGGAAGAACTGTCCTGCAACCAAAAGAGAGCGGTGCGATTTTAGAAATGATCGAAAAATTGTTGGCGCTGATTCCATATAAGTCAAATCGATCCCCCACAACTTTTTGGACATCAACAAAAAACAAAGTGTTCTAACCAACTGTGGCGCCAAGCGCCGTCAATTCGTCCAGTCGAATCTGTCGCAGGAACTGGCCGTGTCGCAAGAACGCTCCGAAATACGCGAAATACAGCATCGAATCAACAAGCAAGAACCAAAACGCGATTCGCAGCGCTCTCCAAAGAATCTCTTTTAATGATCGCTCTTCTTTATGACGTTCCGCGAGTTGTTGCTCAAAATCGCGATAAATCACGATCACACTCGTGCCGTACGGCAAATAGAACGAATAGTGCAACATCCGTAGGAAGCCGTCCGTGACGCGCGCGTCTTCCGGTCGCGTGTTCCCGTCGAGGTACTCGATGTTGTAGCTGATGTAGCAGAGGATCTTGTACGAGGTCAACAGCAGCTCCACGAACGGGTCGTTATAAGTGCGGAACAGCGGTCGGTGAAGCGTCGAGTAGAGCACCGGCAGGGTGGCCGCCCAGAGCGCCCATTTGCGCCTGCAGAGGGGAGAGAGGGTGAGATTTGAGTTTTTTTCAGAATTTTTTCAGAGTCAGATTTTCTTCAGAACCGTTTCATTTCTGGAAGCTCGTTGAAACATTTGTTGATCTGATACAGTCCATATGTACTGTGAGACACCGTCGCCAGTGTCGAAAGTGTTCGACAACAAAATGAATAAGCAAAAAAAACAAGATTGCCGCTGACTTGGTCAGTCGGGTGACGCCGAAAATGACGGCGCCATGTATGGCAGTGGTCACGACCGTCGTCGGGCCGTAACAAAGCGCGCTGACACCAATGGACACGATCGTGCGAAACATCTGCACTCGAAACGTCGCGCCGTCGAACAGCCGATCGGCAAGGTTGAACAACGCCGAGTGCACTACGAGTGCCGGTATCAACCGATAGAGGAACACTCGATAGTGTCGCCACTCCCAGTTGGTGTTGTCGCGCAGTGTCCAGCCGACCATCGGCAGCTTCTCCAACGACAGACGATACTTGCGACCGTCGCTCAACGGCACGTGGCGCGACAGGTTCAGCACGCAGTACCAGCCCCACGAGATGACGCAGACTATGACGAACTGGTACAGACGGATCTCCCATTTTGGCAGCTCTGGCCACTCGAACAGCACACGCCGGACGTAGGGTTTAGGTGGTACGGCACTTTTCGAGTTTTGAGTGCCGTTGCTCTGCTGTTGTTGTTTTTCCTGTTTCTCCGGACTTTCGGTTGAGCGTTTGGAGGCGCTTGTTTTCGAAGCCATATTGCGAGGATTGAATAACAACAAGTTCCGCTGAAACATAAATTGTAGAAATTTTGCAGAACTGCAGGAACGCAGATGAAAGAAAATTTATAGATATTAGATGCGCAGCAGTTGACGCAATTTATGCAATGTATGTAGTACACTCTAACCACAAAATGCACAATGCAAGTTTCATGAAATTTGTTCGTTGTTCTCGAATTTAAACAGTAAAATTTACGCAAAAACGAAATGCACAAAACAAAATTTGTTACACAAGATGAACATGCAAGTTGCGATTGCAAACGCTATTGTACACACAGGCACAGCAAACAGAGATTTCAGCAAACCTAAAAACGTCTTTTGACCATGAAAACAGTGCGTTGCGGAAGATGAAAAGTTTCTGTGAAATGTAAACTGCTGTGCACGCAGTTTTTCCAAGTGCACGATATTCTGTACATTTCACAATTTCAAAATAGTTGAAAAGGCTCGAAATTCACCATTTCCACAACGATACAGCGGCCAAAACAGACGAAGTGGACTTCCACCACACTGAATGTCCTTGAAACACAGATTCGGAAAGCAGAACGGCAGTTTATCCGCTCTGACACTCGTGTGTACAATTGCCACACGCTTGTTTTTATCACAACATGCAGCATGCACAACTGCGCAAATGTGTCCGTGTGTGCGGCTGTGATGAGAGAGAAAGGACGGATAAATAGGAAGAAGAGACAAACGGAACAATTGCCTTTTGGCTGGTGGTGTCGGTTTTCTTTCTGTACGATCATTTTCTTGTGCACAAAAATACAATCGATAAATAAATATTGTTGAATTAAAACGAACGATATTCTTCAAAAATTTCGTCGAATGATAGCGTAAGAATCGTAACAATGGGTAAAAATGACAAACATGCAACAGTCAACAGGCAGGGCAGTCACCTCAAGTAAAATCATGGTAGTTTTGAACATTCGACCTCTTTTTAGACTACAGCGCGCGTTGTCAGTCGAATCAGTTCACGTGTCGGACGACGCTTCAGTGCATCGACGGCCAGCTGGTCTGCAACGGTCACTACGATTGCGCAGATGCGAGCGACGAACAGAACTGTGCTACCAGTAAGCGGCATTGAAATTCACTGAAAGCGGAGTCAGTCATTCAGTCCAGTTTTATTCTGCAGTCACGCATAATACCAGAGAAGTGTAATACAAGCCAAAATATTCACAAGCCAAGCGAATTTGATGTCACAATATTCTTTTTGTTTCGTTTTGGCCTTTGAGAATGCACTTTAAAATCTAGTTTTCAAATGAGCCTGGCGCAAGGTTGTATTCTACGACCGCAGGAAACTGTGTGAACAGCAGTAATTCGAAATTAGCATAAATCGATGTTTTTCATCTGTATTTCGAAATCTGAGCAGATGATGACCGTTTTCAGCGCCGGTGCCTCGCACAGCAGAGTGCACAGCGGCGAACGAATACCGCTGCGACAACGGACAGTGTATCGATCGAGTGTTGCACTGCGACCGCAAGTACGACTGCTCCGACGGCACTGATGAGCTGCCTTGTGGTAAGTATTGTGGATTTGTTCAAACTTGTCCGGACTAAAATGACGTCAATTGCTTGAAAAAACGACCGTTTGTCAAAGTATAGGCACAAAAATGTCAGTTTGATGTGACTGATTCGACATTCACTATTTGTTTACGGTAAGAAATCGATCAAACGGAAAGTCTGGTTTGCTGTGAACGGCAAGCGCATGTTTGGCGGCACATGACGTCATTTCAGTGGGACACGTTTATAAAAATAGATCATACTACTGTACTTGTTCCAGACTACTTTCGCCTGAGCGTAGCGTCCACGGCAGCGCCAGCGTCAACGACGTCGCCGACGACGACGCCCGACGCAGCCGGCGGCACGCACGAATTCCGCAGTGGCGTCACGTCGCAAGTGTTTGGCTGTCGGCGCGATCAATTCAGATGCTACAAGTAAACTGCGTTCTGCGATCCGCGGTCAATTCGATTGCGAAATCCATTTGTCACTTAGTCAGAACATGATTCTGTGTGAAACGAAAAGTGTCATGAACATAACTTACACTACGTGATACCTGTAAATCTACTGTACATTTATTCAGCTCAAATGGTTACTGCGTCGACTTGATGGCTCGCTGCAACCGTAGATCCGATTGTCCAAATGGTGAAGACGAAGCCGATTGCGTAGATGGTTAGTCATTTTTTTAAATTTTTTTAAATTTTTTATTTTGTTGTTTTTTTATTTGAGTACTAACAAGTAGTGTTCACTTGTCCGTGGTCATTTTGTCTTGAAAACTGAGATGATATCGATGTGTCCGAGTCAGTAGGATTTCAATGCGTGTGTGTGTATACGAATGCGAATGTGGATTTTAACAAAATGCTGAATTGTTATGGTTTTTATTCTGTTTAGTTACTAATCTTGAGATTTTCGAAGTTTTTGTTTTTGTCACTTTTGCCTAATTTTTATTACATTAAAAATTGTTGAGTTTTTATTTATACAAAGTTGGCAATACTGGGACGGCATAACTACTACTGATTCGATTTAGTCATGCTGCATATATCAGACACGTGGGCTATATATAAAGTTTTACAGTATATGATGGATTTACAAAACTTTGGCGCAAAATCGTAGCCAAATTTCCATGAGTAACAGTTGTGAAACTTGAAAAGAGCTAACCAACACACCGGCCAATCTGCCACTGATGACTTACAGATTTAGATAGATTGTTAGTTTTTCTGTTTGTTCTTCAGCGATATTATCTTATAACTTTTGATCGGTTCTGTCAACACAAAATTGTAAAAACTTCTCGTGTGTTTGCGATCTTCAGGTTCAGGAAAGCATAACGTCTGCGCCCTCCAAAACTGACAATATCTACTTATATTGGCCATTTCGTCTTCACACCCGTATTACTTCCTGCGTTCAAAATTGAACTGCAACGTACAGCTGTGAATATGACTATGATTAGTCATCAGCAAAACACTCCTGAAAAACTATCTGAATGAAAAATGTTTATTTTCAAAACCGCATTGATAATCGTAATGTGGTGGTGTAATCTGTCTTCACTTTCGTTTTAACCCGTTATATCTAGATAGTAGGCCGAAGTATTAAGCAAGCGCTAGAAGGTGTACACCACATCAGTCTGTTGTTGCTAATATTTTTTGGGACCACATCCAAAATTTGAGAGTTTTTAAAGGAAAACGTCAATTCAGGTAAAAGCTTTCATTTTTTGACAAACAGTACAGCAGAAGCAGCTCACTTTGTTATTGGTGAAAACATATGTAAGATCCATCAATGTATCTTCGTCTAAGTCTAAGTCTAAGTCTAAGCGCAAAAGAACGCACGTTTTTTTAGAAAACAAAAACTGCTGAAAACGTTTTACAAGTCATAATAGCAACAAATTTGCTGTCAAACTTACATGTATTTGAGTTGTGTCCGTTTGAACGAACTAAATTTTGATCAGTTTTTGCAGTGAAATTGTTCACACAAGACACTCAAGCAACAGGAGCGCGCAATATATTTTTATAGGATTTTAGTTATACTACCGTGTTTGTATCATGGAAGTATAATGTGCATTTTTTACAGTTTACCTTTGCTTTCGGTTCGGTAATAAAAAAATCACGAGAAAGTTGACCGAAAACTTGTCTCATAAAGCGCTTATAGCAACCATTACATGCGCAACAACCAGGCAAAACTTTGTCGCGTTTTTTTTTCATCTGTTTTCAGCCGTCTGCAAAATTGGCCCGCACTCTTTGCAATGAAAACAAACTGTGAAAACGTTATTTGTCGCGTTTTGACAGCGCTCCCACTAATATTATTTCGAGCTGCTGTCATGCAGTTTCACGTTTTTTGAACTGGTTCTTCGACTTTTTGAACACTTGCTTCTTCTCATGTGTTTGCGGGAAAATTTCCCAGGCGCGAGAAAACGGTGCTCCATTTTGATTTTGTTCCCTTCATTATTGTCGAATTCCTGACTGTCGAAGTTATGTATCTAAACGGTGCAAATTGTGAGGTCCAAAAGTCCACAGCATACAGGAACGTATGCCCACAGTAACATGTACGCGTATGTTGGTTCGAAAAACATCTGAATCATATCTTTATGGTTTTTTAAAAGTTTTTTTTGTTGCGTAGCTAGTGGAAAAAGAGAAAACGGCGTGTCTTATAGTGAGCGGCTTTTACAAACAACTACAGGGTGACTCAAAAAACCGTCAAGACGTTTAACGGCTCGTCTCAGCCACATGAGCTGGTGCAAAGCCACACTTGCAAAATGAAGTTCTAAATTTTGAGCTCTGCTGTGCTCAACAGATTGTTCTTCATGGATGAAATTTGAACGCAAAATAATAAGTACGAAATCTATGTGGTTAACTCGTTAGCTGTCGCGAGCCGCTTACATTCTTGGCGTTTTTGATCACCCTGCATCTGCGTGAGTAAACAGTATTTTTATGTTGCATTCTTGGCGCATTGAAAAAGGATTTATTCTATCATCGCTTTGCTTTAAAAAACAACAAAAAAACGCGGCTCTTTTTGGTTCGGACATCCTGAGGGTTTTTTTGTTTTTTTTTTCGTATCGTTTGTGGATCGGTCTGGTTACATGGACGTGCTTGGCGTGGAGTTTTTTTCCAGTTTTTAAATGAATCCAGGAATCCATTAGAATATGGACATCTTGGCAGCAGGACAGAGATGTTGAATGGCCAGCAGTGTGGTGATAAGAAGATAGTCATGCAGATTTGAAAAAAGAGCAGCACATGGGCGTGGCCAAAGCCAACACGTACAATCACTCATGTTTCAGTTTTTTTCGGCTGCCAACTTTCGCTTATTGGTTGATTCCACGTTCATGGCTTCAGTCACTTCACACATATTGAAAAAGGAAGTGACTTTCTCATTGTGTGGCCGACATAAATTTTGCTTTAACAATCGCACCAACCAGTTTTCAGACTGTCTTTTTCACCAATGCCATTGTGATGGTTGCACGGCGCATCCATTTTGATGGGACACACTATGATGACAGTTTAGGTGATAACGACAGTTGTTATCACATTTGGAAAGTTTTGTCTTTTCGTGACCGTGCCTGGGCCTTTATTGTCAATTTTTGTTCTCGTTTTTATTGCTCTTAGGCTTTCCAGTTTCTTAAACTGTTAGCCTAAAAAACAAAACAACAAGTTTTGTGGTGATATAATTGTAATTGCGTCTGTTGTTTTTTTTAAATTATCTTGAGGCTTCTTAATTTTAAAAATGATTTACAACAGTGGAAGTATTCTGACTCATTGTACATCCTAGTTTGTGTCATTGTTTTTTTTAGAAACCTGAGAAAATTATCCGGATGTTGTTTATGATTGACAGGCCGTTTTCATTCCATTTATAGTTCAATTGACCTTTAGTGTGATGGTTTTTTGTTTCTTGTGCACTTTTTAAGTTGTTTAATTATCGCAAGTCCTTCCAGTTATTTGTTTTGTTTTTTGATTATTCTGTTCACTGTTTTTTTTCAGTTTCTTCCTGTCACCCAAGTCCAAGTTTACGTCAACATCCGAACAGTCGCACCCATTTAAGGAACCCCAGTGCAACTTAAGGTTGTTTTCCGTTAAAGTGGTTCTGTGAAACGTCAAAAACTCCGCCAACCCATTTAGATAGTATTGGTTTCGACAGACCTGAAACACTTACTGAAACGTGTCTCTTTGAGATATGAAATGAAAAACAAAAAAACCAAAGTACATATACTCCTAAACAGCGCTTGAAAAGTCACAGACAACATCATTTGTTTTCCTTAAAAAAATGTTGGCGAACAAGTCAATGGGACCTTTATGCGATCTTCCAAACATGACGATTGTGGATTTTCCGCAAATGTTTTCGAGTGAACATTGTTCCGAATCTCAGATGAAATGTAGCGATCTGACACAGTGCATGTTGTCAAAACCTCATAGCCACTGCCAACTGCCACCATATTTGTAAAGTGTATGTATGTTCCTTGCTGAGTTGCTCACACCTTCACAGCGAAAAATTGTTGTCTGATAAGACAAAGTTTTGTCATTTACCATATTTCAGGTGAGAAGACCAAAGGAAACAGCTTTCAAAAACGAGAAAAGTTCAAATCATCTTTGCCACAATGCCTCCTGATCTGATCTCAACAGCAGGGAGATCGTGCCGAGACCAATTATGGTAGACGCAGCACGCTCCGTTTCGTTCTCGTTTGATCCCTTCATTTGCGTTCCTTATTGGGTTCAACTTCTTGCATCCAGGAACCGAACGTGCGAGTATGTCATTTGCAGTTCGACGTTAAGAAAAACAAAAAAAAACAAAAAAAAACTGCTGTTTTTGAAAACAGCAAGAAAAATCCGCACAGCGGTGACGCCCAGATGACGCGCGTAGCGGCGCGCAAAAGGCGCCGGCGAGAAAACTGGTGTTTTTGCTGTTCTCTCTCCGTTTGTCTCCGCCGATGATCAGCGTTTTGTGGACCTGCGCAATCTGCGTATGCGACGGTGATGATGCTCAGTTGTGCAGACACCAGCACAGAGCGAGCACAGCTATCTGTTTTCACTTGTTTCTGCGTGTACCGCACATACGTGCGCTAGCTTGGAAGTTTGTTGTGCGCGAGTTTATAGCTGATATCGCTGCGGATAGTAAAAAGTTATAGAAATTATGCATTCTATAAGCATTGCATATGCGATACATTTCTTACGCAAGCGCAAAAACTGCACTTTCAGTGTGTGGTGTTGTGGTGCGGCTTTTTGGGTGCTTTGGAAAAAATCAGTTTTTTTTTCTACACTCGCATAAACTCGCCACTTGCTTCAACGCGAAAACGGTAGAAATTTGTTCTTTCTCGCATTTTATTGTGCTAGTTGTGGAGCAAGGAGAAGTTGGAAGATGATGCGAAGCAGGCAGACCGTTCAGCGACGGCGGAGAGCGTGTGGTGATTATCGGTTTTTTTAAATTATTTTTTCTGAATTAATTTCTGGTTGTTGTTGCTTTTTTTGCTAAGTTTTTCTCTTGTTTTCACGACTCTGTGCATTTTCGACGGTTCTATTCAAATTATCAGATACATAACGATGCTCATGTGAGCATGTACAAGTGCTGTTCAGCCAATCATCTGCATGTTCTTTTTAATGTGTGGTCTATCAGATATTAAGGACATAAAAATTTGTCCTTTGTCTTGAGGACAAAACGGCAAATCAGGACATGCTGGTGACAAAACGATCGCAGACTGAACCAGTGTTGCGTTGTTACTTTCCCCCGCCGTTAAGCTGTCTATCTCTGAAAAGTTTGCTCGCTTGAGTGGAATTAGATGAATTATGCAACATTTTTTTAAGTGTACACTTTCGTATTTTAACAACTGAGTACACACATTGGCGTTTCGATTTATTCCTTTGAATAGTGGACATACATTATTCGCGCTAAAAGTGTGTTATTGCTGAAGCAACCGCCACCTGATGACGCTAAGTAGTGTTGAGGTTTTGAATGTTGCGCGTTTTGATTACACCGCCGGTAAACTTTTGTGGTTTTCAACGTCTTCTTGATTGTTTTGTTTTCCGTTTTTTCTCTCGTTTGTGTATAAACGTCTCTTCTCCAGCCACATACGTTTACTCAACTTTTGTTGCCGTTCAGATATTTAGAAATGTGATAACGAGCTTTCACAGTGCACTTGAATCACCGATTGGCGTTCCGGTGGTTTTTTTGCAAAAACGCACTTTCAAACAAAGGGAGCCGCCGTGAATGTTTTGTGGATTTGAAAGAATATATTAGTACATGATGTGAGTTTTGATTTCTTACATCTTCTCGAAGTTCAGCATTACATGCGGTCTTTGATTCAATACATGTGATTGTTCTGAGTGTTTTCGAAAGCTTGTTTTTTGATCGCTTATGAAATTATGAGGCCCTGCCTAGCGCTATTCCGTTGTATCGTTCCGTTAAAAATCTTTCACATACAATGTAACTTCCCTAAAAAACACTTATTTCACGGATACAGTCCATTTACCTTTTGTTATCGGAACCTCAGCACACCGAATGTGTTCCTCACTAATTTTCATCGCTTTATCATGTTACCTTTACACATGGATATTGTAGCAGAACAGTGTAGTCATTGACAAATGACACACGAAATTCAACCCGACGGCATGTGTACTACTACACGTACGCTCAGCCAGCATCATTCGAAGCTGTTCCATATCCAACCGTTTATTACTGCTAACTTTCAACCGTTTGTTCTTCTCGTGTGATCACGTGTGCTTCGATTAATCCTCAATTGATGACACCGTATCACTTAAACTTAAACCGAGTTTGTATATTTCTGTTTCGCTGTTTGATAGCAGAAACGAAAGGCGACAAAGCTTTTGCTTTGCTGAAGCTTGATTGTACATACATGCGTATGTAATGCTCACTGGAATATACGGAAGTCATTGAGAAGTCGCATTTTCTGAACATAAGCACTGCTGGCTGTCCAGTGAGCGATAAAACACTCGTTTTGTCGCCGTATGTAGCAAACCGTTTTACTACCATATAATTTGTCGCTATTAAAACGGCGCATGTTAATTTGCTTTTACTGCTTTATTTCCTTTTTCCACTGAAGGACGGTGGGAATTTCGCAATTGTCTTTTCAGTAAGTTTCTAATGCTCCGTAGCTGACAGCTTACTACAAGCAGGAAATGACATTTTTTGTTTTTCTTCGGTGCTACTTTGCTTTTTTTGTCATTTTCTGCGGATGGAGATTCTTTCGATGACACATTTTTTTACAACCGTCACAAGCAAAGTTACGTTCAAGCGATCATTTTTTTGGTTTGTTTACTTCCGATTAGCGGAAAAGTCTTTTTTGTGTCTTTCGAAACAACTCAGATGGTGAAGGAAACGTCGAAACATAAAGTCATGAAAAACTACTAAACCAAGTTTAAAAGACCGCGCTTGGAAACGATTCGGTGTGTTACGGATGACAAATGATGCGCCATTGAAATGTAGCATTAAATGATACATGTGCCATACAGTGCTTTATTTTTGAATGTGCATCTAACATAAAAGGCGAACATATGTACATGCAGCTCATAAAAGCATGGAATTTTCGCTGAAACAAAAAAAAACCAAGTTCATTGAAAAAAAGTAGAAAAAGTAATTGTGAGCTGATACTGATCTGACATCTTCGGCAGTCACTGATTACAATCTAATGTACATTCACATGTTTCTGTATAGAAAATGGGAATAATAAAAGTGCTACCCGGGGTAAAATCGAAGAAAAATAACCGTATTTTAAAAAATCAAAAAACGTGCCGTTGCTTGACCAAATTTTATACTCTCCGTTCGATCATAAAGCGTAACTTCTATTAAAACTACCAGCTTTTTTGCTTCTCGAGAAGAAACTACTGTACAATCCATGTAAAGTCACAGTTTGCATTTATATCATGTGTCGATTTTGATTTTCCATGAACACTTCAATTTTATAAAATTTTCAATTGTTGCTCAATGTGTTTTCACAGTGTGAAAAGTATGAATCTTTTACTGTACTTAAGATACCATTCTAGCTTTTTTAGTCATGTTGCAGGTTTTGTTGTGTTTGTGGTTATCTGTTTGGGTGGAAAAGTATTGTCTCAGTTTCAAATTATGTACCGTATTACCCCCAATAAACCCCCATGGGGGATTAATACGTCAGCGACTTTTAGGGGTGGGGGTTTATTGGTGGGGGGGGGGATTATTGGTGGGGGGGGGGGTTTATTATACAAAAATTTCTAGGGGTGGGGTTTTGTTGAAAAATGGCAAAAATACCTTGCATGGCAGGCAAGAAAGTTGCAGAAACTTCTACTTTTCACAGAGATTTCCTTTTGTAACAGCCTTTTGTAATGAAATTACCATTAACTCATCCATTTGGGGCCTTTGGTAGCACAATTTCACCAATGTCACTGCATTCAGCCACTGAATTCGCTGGGTATGTGTTTCAAACAGGTTTCCAATTAACCCCCATGGGGGATTATCTGTGGGGGGGATTATTTGGAAACTGGTCGGGGGGGGGGGTGGGGGTTTATTGGTGGGGGGGGGGGATTAATGGTGGGGGGGGGGGTTTAATGGGGCTAATACGGTATTTGAACACCCATGATTCAAGTGGCATTTGGTACAAAAAGAGTTCTTTAATTTTTAATTCTCAAGATTTTTTTAACAGTTCACATTCGGTGTGATTGTGGAAAAAAGCATTTGTATACTTTTACAACAGGACCACTGTTTTTTTGCCCAAACATGAAGGTTGATCATAGAAAACGTGCATCATGCATGTGTGTCTGCAATCGTAAATAAAAAAGTCATAGTTACTCCATATTTATGTCTGTTTCTTATTGGCTGTGACCACTTTTAAAACAGTGAAACTATTTCATGCACTACATATAACGACAATAAATAAAATTAGTAGTTTTTTTGCGTCTGTCCTTTTTTCTACTTATCATTTTATCAGGTTCCTGCAGTTTTTCAGTTAATCCAATGTAAGCATAAGTTCACTATGATCTAATTATCTTACAAGTCACTTCATTAAAAGATACACTAAATTTTTTCTTACCAGTCAATTTGCAAAATAGTCACTTTTCAATTTATGGTCGGCCTAAAGTTTTTGACTGGGTATCAGATGTCTTCAACTGAAAACCGTGATGAAAGTAGATGAAAGACGTCTTATTTTGTATTGCGTACGATGCAAAAGTACATGTACGTGTGCAAAGTCATAACTTAATTTTCGGTGGCAAACAGTGCAACGTTGAAACTGATGCAGCTGTTTCATCCTGTATATTTGCTCTCGCATGTAAGTGTTTCTTTTGGAAAAATTCGTCAACTGTACTAACTTTTGATTGCTTTGATCAAAAATTCGACCACACGCACACCACATAAAATAGAATAAGACAGTTTACATTCCACAACGCGTTTATTATTTGCGGGTGGTTTGAAAAATGTTTGTTTTCACGCTTGGCCTTCCATGTTTTTTACTAGTGATTATTTTCTGTCGGCAAGGACACCTTTGGAAAGTTTCGTTGCCCATCAATTCGCTTTCGCTGTCGATCCTCAATGTTGCTTGGTTTTTTGAGAACATCTTATACCCAATTACAGAATTTTGCTGTTTTTGGAGCTGAAGGTTTTCGAAGCGTCCATAGTTAATTTTTTATCTCTGCAACTTACTTGCGTTCCGTTTTTAACGATCAAAAAGTTACAGACCCAAGGCTCTTCTCATTCGACAACTCTAAAAGCAGTGCTGAATTCATCGTCACTCGCCTCTGAATCGCTTCTCACTGCCAGTTTGGCGAATCCCATTCAAGTTTAGCGCCATACAGGAACAAGTTCGTTGTGAAAAATTGGATCCTTGGCGTCACACGTGGTGTGGGGTTTTGACAGGTTTACGCGCGCCGAAAAACTGTTAGACACCTTCAGCGAAAACATTCATATATCTGATGTCTTCTTTTGATCTGCGCTCAGCTGTTCGAAAACGCCTCGAATGTTGTGTTCTTTTCACTTCGCGCGAAAGAAAAACAGATGCCCGATTTGCGCTCGCTGAAACGCCCAACGTCCCATTGCACATTTTGGGGGCGCCAACCGTTTATGAAAATGTCAAACTGAACAAGTTGAGAAAAAGGTGTTTTCAGGCGGTCTCAGTGACAGCGATTTATCTTTTATGTTCTCAGATTACTTTACACAATATCTCGGAACGATATGCTGCAATTTCGGGTTGAAAGCCTTTTTGGCACAAAGTTTTTTTTGATCTGTAACAAACTTGTTCATGGGATATAAGGAGCTACTTCTGAATTTAGTTGTTTATGTTTAAAAAATTTCAAAAAGCTTAAAAATATTAAAGTTAACGATTCAACGATTACAGTTTACTTACGCCATTAACGCTTAAGCCATCATCGAAAGCATCCAGGTTTTTTTCGCAGGTGACGAACTGCACAACTTTCACACATTTTTTTACTTTTATTTTGAATCTTTGCGCGCATATTTTTGCCATTCATAGATTGTTTGCTTCGTTGCGTTGACCGAAAATTCCCTCGTATCGTATCATTTCGCAGATGTTTTGTTTTATTTGAATCGTTTTTTGCGCGACCTTAAACCACATGCTTAAGCGACTGAAAACTTTGACGGTGACCAACTGTTGCATGGTGTAGCGTTCACAACATACAAGCGCTCCTGTGTCGTTTTTCAATTGTTCAGAGCCATCTTTTATCCACTGTTTACATTGGTAGGTAGGTCGCCACACCATCAACCAGCCATTTGAAACAGCCAAAAATCAACAATAATAAAACTCCATTCGAGCCGGGCGTAGGCCCGAAATAATAAAGCGAGTATATTGGAACACGATTAGTTAACGATTTGCTCAAAATCATCATTGAGCGGAAAAGCAAAGCGGAAATTAATCCGGCAAATCGAGACGAAATATGAGGCGGTGGCTGGTGGCGGCGTTCGTCGCCGTCGGCGCGTTGGACGCATTAGGACGATCGTACAACGACCATCGAGAGAGGATACGCTACAACTTCGACCCGTCTGGTCGACCGATCTCCGGCTATGCGGGCCTGAGAATGGACACGCACGGCTACCGGGCGGTGCGAAGGAGTCAAAGTATAACATGGATTAGGGCTCATCATTGTTGGTGTTTTGTGTGTTTTCACTGTGAGTCGTACGTTGGGCGCAATTGTTCGCATTCTCACGTGTGTCCACGTGCACAACCGACCAGTTTGGAGTTTCGGCAACAGTCGAAAAAAGCACTGAGATGAGAC
>JASANC010000814.1:0-28648 GCA_030248135.1 Theristus sp. LFF4_11 | reverse complement strand
CATCTTAAGTGGTTCAGAGGCTGAGTATAGGATGCTGAAATCACGGTGCAGTATATTTTCTCAACCTGTCACCTTTTCAGCAAAATATAAAGAGCCCGCGAATGAAAAAAGAACGGGATCGGTTTGGAGAAACGACATATTTCGCAACAAGTGGGTTGTTGGGTTTCCGATTCCGGCTGATTCTCCTTTCATTCAAAGTTTCGCAGGCTATCTATTCTCTGGCAACAAAACTGACAGGTTTAAAGAAATATACTGCACATTGCACAATATAAAATTGATAACTTCTAACTAATTATTTTAACGGTAACTAATAAGTCTCAAAACACCTGGTTGCGCTGTGTCAAACAGTTTAAAAAAATTTGTTCCATACCCTGTGCGTCAACAGCGTAAAATAACAACAGCGTGAAAGTATGAATACCGTGAAGTCTTGCAACTACGGAATGGCCGTTTAAATATGGCAGCTTTTTTCAGGGTGCAAGGAGAGCGCGAAATTTGAATGAAAGAAGACAGGCGTTCAAAAACACAACTGTGTATCAAATTTGACGTGTTTTTTTAACTAATTGAGTCTTCGTGCTATTCTGTTCGTTCTTTCCCCCTGCACACAAACGATTGGGAATTATCTTGGCATTCTTGAAAAACACAACTCCTAGTCTGCGACTGATCCCGCCTTGATGAAGAATACAAGGACTGCCTTATTTATTCGGCCATACTGTAGATCCAATTAGTCAGACCCCGACATGCACTTGCCAGTGTAATAAGAAATTAAGTTGTTCACAGAGATTCAACAAGCTAGAAGTGAATGATCCTGATTAAATTTTCATTCTTACTCATAATCTTTCCAGTCGAGATTCGCAATGGGATTAGGACATTTTTAGGAATGAATGGTCTTTGTAAAACTTTTTTAAAACACCATATTTTTCAAGATCTTCGGACTCGACAATGATTTACAAATTATCGCAGATTTTCGGGACAACAAGTTTTCTTGATTGATTCACTGTACCATACAACAAGTGAAATGCGTACAATGTTCAACATGTAGTACCGTAATAGGATGTGTGTGTTATCTAGTTACCTAGTAGTGAGGGTTTTAATTAGTGTCTGTGATTATAAATCGTAATCTGTGCTGTAAATTGTCCAATGTGCTGCAGTTCAACATGCGTCATGCAGGTGCTGATTTGCTGACACACCGTAAAGTCTTGCATATAAGGTTCCTCCCACTTATAAGACCCCCACCCAAAAGTGGGCGGAGTGTCACACGGCGGGAAACCAAAAAATTCAAATTTTTAACTTGGTCGAAATTTCACCCCGTTTATAAGGCCCGGAATTCCTAATCTTCGCTTTATAAGACCTCCTCCCACTCATAAGGTTGTCACACAAAATTCCACTTTTTTCAGACTTTTTTGATTTTCAAATTTATATAAGGAGACCTTATACGTATGCAAGACTTTACGGTATTCATCATTGAACACATAATATTAAACAGAGAACACTCCTGAAGGCCTCAATTTTGACTGACATGCGTATCAATTTGAAAATGCGGAAGTAACTGTTTAACATTCGTTACGAATAACAATTTATTAAAAGAAAGTTGAAAGCGACAAAGCATTCTAGTATTGTAATTGATTCGGATGAATCCAGCGTGTACACTGTACGGTGTAAGATTGCTAGTTACCACCTGTGGTCTTTTGCCTGCGAAAAAAACGCGGCAACGACGACGACAAGTTTGGGGGGGGCAAGGGGGCAGTTGAAAATTTATTGCGAAAAAGTCTGACAGTTTTCAATTTTCTTTATTTTTTTATTTTTTCTCAATTAATTCAATTTTATCTGAACACGCAGATTCGAAACGAGCGTGGAATCAGTCCGCTACTAACTTAGCATACTAACTTACTTTGCAAGCACTTTCATATTTCATTTGCGCAAATTTTTTCTTGAATCTTTTTCAGTCAAACACCCCAAAGCTTCATTCACAGTTCCAGATACGACAAGCAAACCATCAGAAACTGATGAATCTTGCTTTACTTCGATCCTTTCCATTACAATTGTTAGCAAATTGATTTTCATAGTATTTTTCTGTTCCGTTTCAGCAACTAACAGGTGATCACAGTTTTAACGTTGTTACACGTCGACTTTGCGATGTTGATGATATT
Source organism: Theristus sp. LFF4_11 (assembly GCA_030248135.1). Taxonomy (NCBI): domain Eukaryota; kingdom Metazoa; phylum Nematoda; class Chromadorea; order Monhysterida; family Xyalidae; genus Theristus; species Theristus sp. LFF4_11. The sequence goes on along the minus strand of JASANC010000814.1, from coordinate 26,501 downwards.
TTTGTCAAAAGGAAAAGACCACACAAGCGTAAACAAACTTATAATTGCATCAACTCGTAATTAAACTGGAAGGAAAATAAGAGAGACCTTTTGAGAACCTGCTGCGCGATAACGAACTTGTACACATAGTATGGCCTATTTTTTTAAACGTGTCCCACTGAAATGACGTCATGTGCCACAAAACATGCGCTTGTCGTTCACAGCAAACCAGACTATCCGTTTAGCCGATTTCTTCCCGTAAACAAATGGTGAATGTCGAATCAGTCACACCAAACTGAAATTTTAGTGCCTGTACTTTGACAAACGGGCGTTTTTAAATAAAATGACGTCACGTTAGTCCGGACACGTTTGAATAAATCCACAATACATGTTTCCAAAAAGAGATGCAAGCGCCATGGAGAAAAAAAGTTGAAACCTAGGGTGGGATTCGACCCAGGTTCTTAGACCACTCGAACACAATGGCGCTTCTTTTCTCAGCCGGTAAATCGTAACCCTTGAACGAACACCAAATTTAATTAACCTAACATACAGCATCAAAAGTCTCTAATCACTATCAGAACTATTCTGTGCATCTCGTTCAAACTTTTGCAGTGCTTTCCAAAACACAACGCGCAAAAAAATCCCAAACGCGACTCGCTAAAATGTTGATCTTGTCTTGCTAAAGCTGTATTGAACACCAGGCCTAAATTGACTTTTTGCGTGAAAGTGCAATTTTAAAAGAAGAATAAAGTTTAAAGAATAAAAAAAGAAGTTCCAAAAAATAGCGCGAATTTTAAAATGGGCACACAAACACACACCCAAAAAGCAGGGGAAGTTGTAAATAAAAAAAACTGAATGCGCAGAGACATTATTGCATCTTTATGCACATGCACATTCCGGGGAAACGATTTGCGGTACTTTTTTGATTTGGCCATAGCCAACAGTAAAAGACGTAGGGAAAAACAATAAAAAACACATGCGCGTGGATTTGCTATTGTTAGAAAACTTCATTACCTATGTAAATATACCGATCATAAATTGCAATCAACTTGGTGTTTTGATGTTTTTTTACGATGGGTGAATTTCTGGGACCGTCAGTTGTTAAAGTTTTAGTTTTCAAGAAACCAGTCTTCAGTGAAAGCCCGTTCCAAAAAAGACAAAAGCGTGGAATCATAAGGCGCCGTGTTGTGCGTTGTATGATGTGCTTCGCTCGCATTGTTGAAGTAACTTCAAATTCCGACACAATATTCAGGCTTTCGTTGGAATAAACACGCACAAAAAATGTATACAATCGTTCATCAATCGTCTAGGAGAGAGAAAACAAGACGCGCACCGCGCTATAGCCGATCTTTCAGACAATGGTGGTATGTGAATATACGAACGTGTGCGATGACCGAGTCTCTTAGTATTATTAATGCCAATAACGGAAACGATCAACGCAGAGCACTTGCGAAATCCATGTGATAAAATGAGCAGTATGCAAGGCTTTTGACGTTTCTATTCTGCTATGCGATGGATGTTCAACAAATTATTCAGACTTGTTAAATTAAGCGCTCCGAATTTCACACACTTTACAATTGTACAGGTTCCAGCTACTCAATTCGTCTGAAGTTCGGTAGACTGGAACGCAGTAGCAAAAGAAGCGGACGACAGTTTTGACGATTTTTCGATAGTTGGAGACATTAATTGTGGCGGATAATGAAGCTTGGGGAATGAGGCTGGAAATTGTAAAAGTTTATTGACATGAAAATATTCTTTCATTTTAATTTGTATTCTTTCTACAAAACAAATGATATTGAAATACAAATGAAACGGTATCGGAGACGCAGTAAAGATATTTTCCCATGAATCCCAGATTTCCGTGCATCTCTGGTATCCTTCAGTCACATTTATTTTATTTGATCCATACAGGAAAATGCCATTCTTTCAGAACATATTGCACATACATGACTTTTAAAATAAATCAAATATGCATATGTGAGTGACAAAACTGGACTGTGTTCTCGGAATCACATTCATGCTGCACATTGATCTTTAGAGATCATGTTTTTTATGCATACGGCCAAACCAAAAAAGACAAAAAGCGGAGACACGAGGCTAATCTTAGTTATTCCTTTGTAAGGGCTATTGTTATTCCCAGCGAAAAGTGTAACCATCTAAACGTGAAAGTCTTTCCTGCGTGAAACACGTGCAGGCAAGGCTGTGAATTTTGTAGTGCACGTGCATGCACGCACATACATTAAACGTAACAGCCTTTTTTTAATACTTGCCTGCTCGTGTTTCTCGCAGGATTGAAAAACTTTCATTTCCATAGCATAATAATTTTAGCCCAAGAACAGTCCTACAGCAGTAAGTCATCGATCGATTCGAACAGCATAGGAATGTGCTTTTTATGATTGTACGTGACTTTCTACAATTTTAATTTTTTATAATCATTTGGAGTTTTTTGACTATCCAATTTTCACATATACTTATAAGCCGGTAGGATTTATGCTTTTCTTTTTCAAAAACAATTTCATCTATTCTTAAGCTATTTCTAAAGCTTTAGGATGAAAGTACAGAGTGGGCCAAAAAAAGGTTCCATTTTCAAACTGCTGTCACTGGCTGGTATTTCAATATTATGAGCTGAAATTTTCAGCATTGATAAAACATGTGATGCCATTTTTCTGACAAAATTTTTATCTAGTTTGGTCAAGTAGATTCAGTTTTACAGCACAATGTTTAAAAGTTCCCAAATTTTCAAAAAAACGGATTTTTAACTAAGAATTTAACAGCTCATAGACATCCAAATCATCATCAAGGTTTGTCGTCCGGCAGCGGCTGGATGGAGTTTTACGCGAAACTGGCGAGTCACTGCAGAAAAACTTTCAGATTGCTCCCACCAATCTCCCACCAACCCACCAAGAGCACACCAGACCCGTTGTTCTGCTGTCCACTTAACCATGACGAAACTGCAGAAAACTGAAACTGAAACACTGTTTTTATTCAAACCGCAGAAAAACTTTTCAAAAGAAACAAATTAACAGACAGAGCAACACAGAAAACAAAAAATCAGCTGAACAATTCTTTCTGTCGCAGTCGCATGGCTGCTGACTCGAGTCCGTTGTGAAACATCAGAATTTCGCTCGAGGTGCTCAAATGCAATTCAAGTGTGAGACCTTTCCACACTGAGCGCATGATTTGAACTATCACGGGTATCCAAAAAGACCAATTTGTCACGTTCGCAACAGTTTCAAAATTGAATCACGCATCTTGATACTAATTTTTTATTGCACTCATTTCAGTCAATTTGTTGATTTTTAGAGCTTTTTGGAAAATCTGCCACAGTGAGCGCTAGGAATTATATATCGCAAAAAAAAATTTGTCAGTAAAATGGCAACGCATGTTTTATCAGTGCTGAAAATTTCAGCTCATAATATTAAAACACCAGCCAGTGACAGCAGTTTGAAAATGGAACCTTTTTTTTTGGCCCACCCTGTACTTACAGTACAGGGTGGGCCAAAAAAAGGTTTCAATTCTAAAATGCTCTCACTGGCGTGTGCCAAGGTGTTTAGAGCTAAAAATTGAAACACCATTAGAAAAAACTTGGAGGTTTTTCTGACTAATTTTTTTTCACGTTATGTTGCCCCTATCACTCACTACAGCAGAATATCTGAAAAACATGAAAAATCGACAAATGTGGTGAAATGCAGAGGGTTGGTTTAGCTGCAACAAAGACCAAATGACGTTGGTGACAACCCGAGTGTTCACAACACAAAAAAAGATGAAAAAAACAATACGCGCATACAGTAGCTTGGAAATGCCGAATGCTGAATTGCACTTGAACAGTCTTTAATCAACCTGATGTTTCACTTCGAGTCTGAGCGTGCGTGAGCGGTTCTGCCCAGAACAGATGTCAATTTATCTTTTTTCTTTTTTTAATTCACACAATTTGTCACTCTGATATTTTTCACCATAGCAGACTGGTTGTTTTCTGCAGTGAAAGATGCAATTCCATTTTCAGTCGTTGATGCCATCAGACGGCAGAAAAGCGAGTCTGGTCTGCCAATTGGTGGGAACATGCGAATAAGTTATCTGCAGTGGTTCTGCAATGTTGTACAAAATTCAATTTTACCCCGCGTGGCGATACATCAGTTCGCAAGTCGGTATGAGCAATGATAAACAGTGATATTATGGGTGAACGTTGTTTTTTCGTCAAAAATCGCTATTTTTTGAAAATTACACTGTAAAAATGAACTGCAACGTGTAAAGCAAAAAATTTTTGATCACAAAAAAGCTCTCAAAGCGTTCTAACAATGTTCCAAATTTTAAGCCATGAGGTTCTTGCTACAGCTAAATCAACCCTCTGTATTTCACCACATTTGTCAATTTTTCATGTTTTTCAGATATTCTGCTGTAGTGAGTGATAGGGGCAACATCCAGTAACAACAATTTGGTCAGAAAAACCTCCAAATGTTTTCTAATAGTGTTCCAATTTTCAGCTCTAAACACCTTAGCACACGCCAGTGAGAGCATTTTAGAATTGGAACCTTTTTTTGGCCCACCCTGTATGTGGTCCTGTTGAGATCGTCATTTCTGCCACATATGTACATACATTATTCTGTCAAAGGGAAGTAAATCATGACATGACGACTCAAAGGAAAACTGTAAAAAGCATGAAGATAAAAAACGCGCGAACCTTTGAAAACATTTGAACGCTGAGCTTTTTTAAAAGCGTTGCTATATTCAGAATTTTCAAATCAACCTACCATTACATAATTTACTCGCTCAAAAAACGCCAAAGATTTCTTTCAGAATTCATTCCAAAATTTATTCTTTGTCAAAATCCATTTTTAAGTTTCAGAACTTACAGAAAATGACACCGCAAACGGCACACAAATTTTGGTGTGGTATGGCATGAAATTTTGACATGGAATGAATTGCTTTTCAGAGTGGATTTTGATTTTCTTTGAGCGTAGGACAGATATTATTTTGAAAGATGCATGTGTCCAAACTTTTGATTCTAGTTGATTCTTTTGATTCGCTGCATGCTGAATCAAACACCAAGCATAATCAATCGTGCATAAAAATATAAATGAATATAAAGCGTTTTCTGTTGAAAAAAACCGCGATGTATAACGTCGATTCAAAAATATTCATTATGGTGCAGGTTTATCAAAATCAAGGGCTGCTTTTATTTTCTTCAGTTGTGGTGTGGTTATATCCAAATGAAGTTTTTTCTGATGCAGCATCCATAAAATCGCAATAAAAATATACATACTGTTTTGATTGTTATTGGTAATTATTGAAGCGCTTCTGATTCGTGTCGTCTGCATTGAAAAGATTGTGTGAATCAGCGTGCGGACCCCACTGCCACTGAGACCGTTGCTTTCTGATGCACCGGCGAAACCGGCGCCGCTTGCGAGAGCAGACGTTGTGTCAACGCGCCAAACTGCCGACCTTCTGCCACCTGGTCTGACAGGGCACTCACATGTTGAGCAGTCAGAGGGGAAACAACAAACGTATCCAGCGTCATATTTCTGCGTCTCAACTCAATACGCACTGATACGGTCTATGGGTAGTTCAGTAGTTCACTGAGTTCAGCTATTGCAAACAGTAGATTGCAGTTGTGATTAGGGACTAAAAAGAACTGTTTAGCATTGAAACATTCGGAATCGTTGGCACGGTCAATTGTATGAACCTGACCATTGCAGTCACACACACTTGCAAAAAATTACAACTGTATATCGCGTCCTAACGGCGGGTACCAATGCTACAGGAACAGGGTGTCCGAGGTGGATACCTATTAACTCAAAACATAAAAATTGGATCCCAAAAAAATTCCACATGAAATTTGCCAGTGCGAAAGACTTCCAGCGTTTTCCAGAATGACAGAAATACAGCATAAAGCAACACTTGAAAATCTCACCACTCTTTTAAAATCACCTTGTTCAATTATTCGGCTTTAATGGGAGAGGAGACGAAAAGAGAATACTGCAACTTTACGGCAACCCTGTACGATGCGTGACAAAAAACGAGCACGAGAGGAACCAAACAGAATGACCAGCATGGTTTTTTCTTGGTGTCTGTCAGTCATTTTCGAGAGAAAAATCTGCCTTTCAAAGCTTTAGCGTTTTCGCTGTTGCCTTCAGCCTTTTTTGTTCCTGATGATTGTAATTCCATACATCTTATTTTTTGCTGAACTGACTGCAAGAAAACGTCAGTCGTCTCATTTTTTTGCTCAGTGCGCCTCACTGTGCTTACAAAAAAAACGTATTTTTTCTGCAGCGATCCAGTAATTGCACAAAAGAACACAATATTCGTGCGCGTTTTCGAGCGTCAGTCGCAGCAACGTGGGCCGCCCATTTTCGCATTTTTGTCGCATCTCGCCCTAAAATGTAAATTGATCGTAGAAAATGAAAATCATGTTCTGGTTCTAATTCATGTCTTTTGATGAAAAACTAACTTGTGTTCAATTTATGAATGGTTTAGCACAGACTGTGCCACACGCGCGTTTCATGTGCGCGCAACAAATGCAGGCTAAAGCGGCATTCATGAAGCAGTATTCAGTAACCACGTAGCTACAGTGGAACTTCTAAATTATAGGGAATCATCTGATTGGTTGGTGGTCACGTGATACGTGCTTTCTGTGCAGAAATTGCTGTGGGCGAGAAGTTCGCCTGCACAGAGAGCATGCATCACGTGACCACGTCAGAGTTCCATTGTAGCTACGCGGTTACTGAATACTGCTTCATGAATGACCCTTTAGCGTTTTATTTTCACACACATGAGAGTTTACTGAAATGAAACGAATTCTGAAATCCACCAAATATGGAAATTTTACTGGTCGCATCAAAAAAAATAACAAAATGTATAAAAACACAGATAAAAATGCCAAAACGCAAATGCTAATAAAGCCTTTTATTCGACAAAAAATACCTAGGTGGCTCGGTTAAAAAACCCAACGCATATATGACACAACACTCACTGTTTGTACAAGTGTTCTCAAACCAAGATTATTACTGCAGTAACAAAATTCAAACGAGCCGGATTGGATTCACCTCCAAAAAAACACCGTTCTGAAACTGTTCCCATTGTACAGTTAGAAAAGACTAGATATGACGGTTCGCTTTTCCATTTTCATATGAGGCCAGATGAGACATGAAATAAATGCACCTTTTCGTGCCAAGACCACTCTTTCGTGCCAAGACCACTCAATACGTGTGTACCGTCGTAATCTCTATACCGTATACCAGCCCTTTTTTATGATCACAACGAGGCCGGCGGTCGTTCTCGCATCGCCCGGAACGACCAGAACTTTCGTTTGTTCACGTTGTCGTTCGTCTGCGCGTCCGCCAACAGGCGCCGCAGTCGTTCGGCCAACACGAACGCACGTTTCGCTGGCGCCCAGTTCGGCCGTGTACGCAGACGACGCAGCGTGCCGTGCGACGACGTGTGCAGATTCTCAGTCGTCCACGGCAGGCGGTCACCGTCTGTGTTTTTTTTTTATAAGAAACAACAGAAAAAACACGATTAAAAACTTTCTGAACATACCGTAAAGTCTTGCATACAAGGTTCCTCTCACTTATAAGACCCACACCTAAAAGTGGGCGGAGTGTCACACGGCGGGAAACCAAAAAAATTCAAAATTTTTGACTTGGTCGAAATCCGGCCTCGTTTATGAGGCCCGGAATTCTTTATCTTCGCTTTATAAGACCTCCTCCCACTTATAAGTTTGTTACAAAATTCCACTTTTTTCATAAATTTTTGGTTTTCAAATTTGTATAAGGCGACCTTACTGTATTTGCAAGACTTTACGATATTTTGGGTGGCTTGGGAAAACGCATATATCGCCGTTCTGCCTTTTTCGTGGCAATAGTTGCTTTTTTGAGGCAGTGTTTCTCAGGTGCTGCTGCTTGAAGATCTGTAAAAAAGCAAAAGACAATGCTGATTTTCGGCAAACCCGACAACTTCGATGCAGGTTAATGGTAAGGGTTTGCCGCGTTTGTGGTGTTTGCTGGCGCGAACGTGCCGAAAATAGATATTCGCCCCATAGTTAAAACACAGAAAAACGGTAACATGGTAAACTTCAAATGTTTCAAATTCAGATCGCTTAGTCTGCGTGGACTGTTTTTCCATTTGTAAATTGAAATCACTTCTCAGGAATCAGTAAGTATCTACGGTATTAAGGGACGACAAAGGGAATTTGGTTTTCGAATAGCAAAACGCGTGTTTTGATTCAACACCGTGATTTTAGTAGTCGCCTTATAGTTGCCGTTTTAGTATCCTTTTAGTTTTTTCTCCAGTGTGCAACAAAAATAACGCACAAACCGGCATCGAGGTATCTGAATTTTTCGGCGGGCGCTGCCAGATGAGACCGCGGATACGTTAGTTCGGCAAAACTGAGCCGCCTGCTTCCTTTGCGAGCCAGGCGCGCCTTTGCGGACACTTGGGTCGCCACTAAACTCGCTAGAATCACAGTGGCGACGCCAATTATTGACGTAAAATTGAATACATCTGGCTGATGTCGTCTATGAGGCATTATTGTGGAGTTTTCTTTTTATTTCATCATAATTTCACTGTTCTTGCGCACCTTGAAAATGTTATTCAATTTGTTCAACTTGTTTGGCGAAGTAAACAGTGACGATTCGGATTACGTTTTCGATTACGGATAGAGTCGTGCGCTCGCAATTGGAATAAGTTTGTCTCTTTTATTTTTTTCGAATTACCGCACCGTATGCCCGATTAAACATGGCAGCCTTTTTCAGGGTGCAAGAAGCGCGCAAAATTTGAATGAAAAAAGAAAAGACGTTTAGAAACGTGTCTCTCAAAATTCTGGTTATTCGTGCTATTCTATGATGTTCGTTCGTTGTCCAAGTGCATTTGCACACACGATTGGCAAATATCTTGGCATTTTTTGAGAAAGGCAACTCCTAGTCTGTGGACTATTCTCGCCTTGATTGAGAAGACACTAGAGCTGCCTTATTCGGCTGTTGCCTTAGTATTATCAAAAAAAATGTTCCCATCTGGATCTTGATAGTAGGAACAGTTTTTGAGCATTAAATTTTCTTGAGAATTTGTAATTGAGAACCACTGGTTCACTGCTCGAAAACCCCATGCAACAGAATTGCTCCCACAGGTCAGCATTGTTTTAAAAAGAGCTGTATAATGTTTTTTCTGCGAGCACAAAATATCGATAAGCGAAGTTGTCCGATTGGTTGTTGGCTGCGGTTTGCAAGAAGTGCAAACTGCAGCAGGGTGCACACATTTGACAGAACATGCAAAGAACAAAAAACAGAACGCCCTGAATCTGTTGTTATAAAAACCTTCAACCAAAGCTAAGAATTTTAGACTGGTCAAAATGGCAAAAACACAATAATTAGACAGAAAAAAGACAAATGTGTGCTCAGGACCGTTAATCTGAGTACATGGGCTGGAACAGTTGAAAAAAAAGCCAGCAACAGCAACATGATTGGTGCCGTGTAGTAGAATTGGAAAGTTTTTCGGTTATATGTCATGAGTCTGCCGCAAAGAAGCGTGCCGTGCATGCAGGGACAGGCGGTGAAGTTCTGAAAAATGGCGGGGTACCCAATGATCCGTGCAGTTGAAAACGCAGAAATTCTCAATTATAGTAACAAAAGAAAAGTGTGAAAAAGAAATGCGGCGCACGTGGTTGGTTGCACCGGTTCACTTCGAACAATCAGTGTGTGCGAGTCTCCAATACGGCAACCAATTACATCCCCTCTAAAGTTTTCCTCGCCCGCGGCGTCTGTTCCTCACCGCCAGCATAATTCAAAATGATTGATTTCATGTTTGTATGTAGCAATGTCATCATCAGGATGTACCGTACCGTGTATGCTCGTACACTTACATTTTATATGACACCGTTTCGGAAGCGTGCGCGTGGGCATTTCGCTGCCTCAAATACACGCCACGTGACGCAGCACTATTTGGGCGCGCAATTTGTAATTTTCAAATACGGACAGTTGCGAACAGAGTGCGCACGTTGGTCAAGTCAATGAGACCAGCACTGAAACGCTGCCGGTGCACAGCACAAACCGTTCCAACATTTCAGTCAACCCTGTTCAATCCGTTTTTTGGTTTTGTTTTCATACCGTAGCAATTCCGTTTTACCACATACCGTATTACCCCCATTAACCCCCCCCCACCATTAATCCCCCCCCCCACCAATAAACCCCCACCCCCCCCCCGACCAGTTTCCGAATAATCCCCCCCCCACAAATAATCCCCCATGGGGGATTATTGGAGACCTGTTTGAAACACATACCCAGCGAATTCAGTGGCTGGTTGCAGTGAAAATGATGAAATTGTGCTACCAAAGGCCCCAAATGGGTGAGTTAATAGTAATTTCAGTACAAAAGGCTGTTATAAAAGGAAATTTCTATGTAGAGTAGAAGTTTCTGCGACTTTCTTGCCTGCCATGCAACGTATTTTTGCCATTTTTCAACAAACCCCCACCCCTAGAATTTTTTTGTAAATAAACCCCCCCCCCCACCAATAATCCCCCCCCACCAATAAACCCCCACCCCTAAAAGTCGCTGACGTATTAATCCCCCATGGGGGTTTATTGGGGGTAATACGGTAATCTTTATTTACGGTGGTCTGATCTTTCTCTGAACATCTGAAACTTTTATTCTGCATCCAGCTAAATTACAAGTTCCCGATACGAAAAGCCTGCTTTCTAGCAAAAACATTAATCAATGTGCATTCAGCACAGCAAATACGATACGTGTATAGTCATACTAATCAAATATTTATCAGGTTTTTTTGCTTTTCACTCAATTAAAGTCGAAAAAATATGATTTCACTGCCATCCGCCAGATTCGCTCCAGAAATCTGTGACGCCAAGTGTAACATTGTATAGGTATCTGGTGCTGACGATGAAGAGGTGTTTCGGTTGTTGCGGTGTAGCACGACGGTGATGTTGTTCAAGATTGTTTGCAATTTCACGGCTTTCTATGATGTTTTCGCCATTTTAGCAATGTTATTGGAAAGGTTTTTGTGCGGTGTTTGTTCGATTTCTACACAATCGAGCGCGTCTGCATGAGAACTGTAAGTCTAGCGTCAATACGAACTCACGTTTGAGTTCATGCGAAGTTATTTTGTGATGCGATTTTAGTGATTTGAGTTGATGACAATGCAGTAAATAATGTGGCGACTTAGTTGACCGGATTTGCGGTGCCAGTGGATTTGTCCGGCGGGAGATTGTTGCGTTCGTTGAATGGTTTGATAAACTCCGCATGGAGTTTTGGGTGGGCCGGGACGGGGTACGTGGTGTGTCGCGACCAGCTGGAATGCGCCGAGCTGAGATTGTTTTCACCGACGGAGTGACCGAGTAAACATGGCAGCTTTTTTTCAGGGTGCAAGGAGCTCGCGAAATTTGAATATAACAAAACGACGTTTAGAAAGCCAATTGTCTTTCCTGTTTGTTCTTTGTCCATTGCACACACGACTGGGAGTTATCTTGGCATTTTTGAAAAAGACAAAACTCCTAGTCTGTGACTAATAGAGAATACAAGGACTGCCTTATTTATTCGGCCACACTGTACATCCTGAAGCTGCGCTGCCCAATACATGAATCAGCCTGGGACACTCTCGCCCATAATTTTGCCATAATCCCTCGCTCCACCCGCGTTTCCCTGCTACGCATTCAAAGAACACCAGGCTGTACTGTACTCTACCACAATTTTATCCTCGTTCTCATACCCAGTGTGCAGTTCAGCGGGAAGCACAACAACGGGTTGAAAAGACCCCTCTAATTGCCCCAACAAACTACAGAAACTGTACGTTATGAATGCCGGTTTTATTATCTCATTTTTAAAAAAACAAACTGTTGCACAAATAAACTTACAAACAAGCCCCGAGTGTTTGTGTTTGTTGACAGACAGAGCAAAACAACGCGAAACGGTTAAGCAGGCCGCATTATCATTTTACTGTGCCACAGTTATTGACTCAGCGTAATAGGTTGAAACGTAAAAAATCCATAGTCATTCAATGTTGTAGCTGTTACACTCGAGCTTTCCTATCATATTGCGCCTATTTGTTGTGTATAAACAATTTTTCTACCAGTTTTTTTAACTCATGGATTTCACGGATTTTTGGACTTTCTGGACAGTGTCCTACGCCGTGTTCTTCAGTGTGATGCCCTTGTATGCAGCTATATTTTGTATTTGGAGATTTGTATATAATTTTCTTGAAGAAAGGTTTAAAAAACATGCAAAACCCAAAACAAAACTTTGTTTGGAACAGTTTGGAAAACTTAACATTATTTTTTTTCATATTTTTACTTCTCAAATCCATTGGATGTTGTGTTTCAGAAGTCTATGCTTCGATTGGGTGAAGCGTGGAACCTCGGATGGCTTTTCTTCGGTGCAACTCAGTTTCGCAATGCTCATGTTTGTTTTGATTGCTGACAAAGCCCCGTCCCAGTGTTGTTTCAATTCAGTTGGCAAAGTCTATTCATTTTAAAATGTGTTAGGTTTCAGATCTCGATGTTACCGACTTTGTATTATGGTCAACCAAAAAGCAGAAGTAAACCTTTTTTTCAATTCAGTGTCGCCTGTTGGCTGCAGTACAATCTGCTCGTCCACGATACCGTCCAAATGTACATGAACGCATTTTTCGTCTGCCTCCTGACGTTCATGTTGTCTGCATTTGCATACTACCAGACCAATCGGGTGAGTTTTCCTTTGTGTTAACTTAAAAAGTTTTAACTGGCTGCACATTTGTGTATGACTGTTTGTCATTGCAGTCAGCCAGTAACAAAAACACCTCAAAAACGTACAACGACATAACCAGGCTACCTGCTGCATTCACACAGAAAAACAAAATCTATAAAGCACAGAAACTGCATAGAAACAGATTACAAGAAGCATACAAATAGCATACAAATGGTTTTGCAGAAAATAGATGAGCTTCAATGGCATGTGAACTACCAACAAACAGTCAGCAATTGACTAAAAAACTTAAAAAAAAGAAACCGCATACAACCAGCATACGAACAATAAGAAAACACCTTCAAAGAGGCATGTAGATAAACAGATAGGTAGAAACAGCAAAAATAGCACAAAAACAAGTACGATAGCGTATAAATTGCACAAAAGTGTATTGATAAGTTTATGGAAACATGATGCAAATACACAGAAACAATCCGAAAATCTATATTATTAAATTTACAAAGTGTCTGTGCGTGTGTGCGTGTGTGGCACTTTTTTGCAATTTGAATTGGCGCCCATTTTTGCTATTTAAGAAAACTCCATCTCAATTTCCTTAACCTATTTTTTTATTAACACCAGTTGAGATTGTTTTCTCAAAACGTCGCTCTTCATAGCTGCAGTCATCATGATACTCTTTGGTCAACAGAGACAGTTCAGCGCAGCATAGGTAAATGGAAGCGTGGCTGATCAAAACTTGATGATAGACTGGGAAAGATGTAACAAAACCGTCTTTGAAAAAAGTTTGAACTTTTTTGTTTTTAAAAATCGGGTTGCAAAACGCACATCGACATCGGCATTGCAAGTTGCACTTTGGGTTCAAAACAAGTAAATTTCATTGAAATTGATACTCCATGTTTCATTTTCAAATTGATACTCCGTGGTTATGAGCGATAATTTCAACGTAACGCACGATGGGCAACTGGCAATTTTTGCTGCTCAAAACTTGACGAGCGACTGCGAAAGATGTAACAAAACTGCCTCTGAAAAAAGTTAGTTTTTTAATTGGGTCGAAATGGTATTTACCATTCATTTTCACTTTGCAACATGTTTGGGTCATGTTGGGGTGAACGGGTAAAAAGAACCAAAACTGCAAAACGAAATTATAAACGTCACTTTTTTGTTTCTTCTATGCATGTTCACTTTACAAAAAAGGCTTGGCTTATGTTAGGGTCACCGGGTAAAAGAAGCATTAGCTTTTTAAAACGGGTATTTTTTATGAAAAAACGTTGATTTTTATATTTTTTATTCAATCTTACTTAACTTACAAAAAGGCTTGACTTAGGTTAGGGTGAACGTTAAAAATAGCAAAATCATTAACTTCGCATTTTCACTTTGCAAAAAGGCTTGGCTTAGGTAAACGGGTAAAAGAAGCATTAGCTTTTTAAATCGGGTAATTGTAAAAAACGTTAATTTTTATGTTTTTTATTCAATCTTACTTTACATACAAAAAGGCTTGACTTAGGTTAGGGTGAACGGGTAAAAAATGGCAGAATCATAAACTTCGCATTTTCACTTTACAAAAAAGGCTTGGCTTAGGTAAACGGGTAAAAAAGCATTAGCTTTTTAAAACGGGTAAATTAAAAAACGTTAGTTTTTATATTTTTTTATTCAATTTTACTTCACTTACAAAAAGGCTTGCCTTCGGTTAGGGTGAACGGGTAAAAATAGCAAAATCATAAACTTCGCATTTTTTATTTATTTAAATACATTAAAAAATATTGTATTGTAGGCGACTTCACGGCAGCACAAGGAAAATTTTCTTCAGGGTTATTATTCAGTAAACGTTACTGTTTTTTCTTTCTAAGTCAATGCCACTTCACCAAAAAGGCTTGGCATTGATTAAGCCACATACGCTCGGGTCAATAGGCTAGTACGGCATAAAAACAGCATACACTAGCTCAGCATTATCTACTACTACTAAATTTACAATTTGTCTGTCTGTCTGTCTGTCCGTCACACTTTTGAATTGGCGCCCATTTTTTGTTATTTTTGCAATTTAAAAGCTTCATCTCAATCTCAATCTTTATCTATTTTTGATATCACTTGAAATTGTTTGAACAAAGCGCCGCTCTTCATAGCTGAAAGTCATCATGATACTACTCTTTTCAAATTGATACTCCATGGCTATGAGCGATAATTTCAACGTAACGCACGATGGGCAAACGGCAATTGTTGCTGCTCATGTCTTTCAAAAAAGTTAGTTTTTAGTTGGGTCGCTATTGTATCTATATTTACCATTCATTTTCACTTTGCAAAAGGCTTGGGTTATGTTAGAGTAAACGGGTAAAAAGAACAATGACTGTAAAACGAGACTTAAAAACGTCACTTTTTTGTTTCTGCTATTTATTTTCACGTTACAAGAAAGGCTTGGCTTATGTTAGGGTAAACGGGCAAAAGAAGCATTAGCTTTTTGAAACAAACGGGTAATTGAAAAAAAACGTTGTTTTTAAAATTTTTATTTTTACTTCACTTACAAAAAGGCTTGACTAAGGGTGAACAGGCAAAAATAGCAAAATTATAAACTTCGCATTTTCACTTTGCAAAAAGGCTTGGCTTATGTTAGGGTAAACGGGTAAAAGAATGTTACTGTTTTTTTTCTTTTTAATTCAATGCCACTTCACCAAAAAGGCTTGGCATTGATTAAGCCACGTACGCTCGGGTCAATTGGCTAGTATCTATATTATTAAATTTACAAAGTGTCTGTGCGTGCGTGTGTGTGTGGCACTTTTTTGCAATTTGAATTGGCGCCCATTTTTGCTACTTAAGAAAACTCCATCTCAATTTCCTTAACCTATTTTTTATTAATGCCAGTTGAGATTGTTTTCTCAAAACGTCGCTCTTCATAGCTGGAGTCATCATGATACTCTTTGGTCAACAGAGACAGTTCAGCGCAGCATAGGCAAATGTGGCTGATCAAAACTTGATGATCGACTGGGAAAGATGTAACAAAACCGTCTTTGAAAAAAGTTTGAACTTTTTTGTTTTTAAAAATCGGGTTGCAAAACGCACATCGACATCGGCATTGCAAGTTGCACTTTGGGTTCAAAACAAGTAAATTTCATTGAAATTGATACTCCATGTTTCATTTTCAAATTGATACTCCGTGGTTATGAGCGATAATTTCAACGTAACGCACGATGGGCAACTGGCAATTTTTGCTGCTCAAAACTTGACGAGCGACTGCGAAAGATGTAACAAAACTGTCTCTGAAAAAAGTTAGTTTTTTAATTGGGTCGAAATGGTATTTACCATTCATTTTCACTTTGCAAAATGTTTGGGTCATGTTGGGGTGAACGGGTAAAAAGAACCAAAACTGCAAAACGTAATTATAAACGTCACTTTTTTGTTTCTTCTATTCATGTTCACTTTACAAAAAAGGCTTGGCTTATGTTAGGGTAACCGGGTAAAAGAAGCATTAGCTTTTTAAAACGGGTATTTTTTAATGAAAAAACGTTAATTTTTATATTTTTTATTCAATCTTACTTAACTTACAAAAAGGCTTGACTTAGGTTAGGGTGAACGGGCAAAAATAGCAAAATCATAAACTTCGCATTTTCACTTTGCAAAAAAGGCTTGGCTTAGGTAAACGGGTAAAAGAAGCGTCAGCTTTTTATTAAATTTACAAAGTGTCTGTGCGTGCGTGTGTGTGTGGCACTTTTTTGCAATTTGAATTGGCGCCCATTTTTGCTACTTAAGAAAACTCCATCTCAATTTCCTTAACCTATTTTTTATTAATGCCAGTTGAGATTGTTTTCTCAAAACGTCGCTCTTCATAGCTGGAGTCATCATGATACTCTTTGGTCAACAGAGACAGTTCAGCGCAGCATAGGCAAATGTGGCTGATCAAAACTTGATGATCGACTGGGAAAGATGTAACAAAACCGTCTTTGAAAAAAGTTTGAACTTTTTTGTTTTTAAAAATCGGGTTGCAAAACGCACATCGACATCGGCATTGCAAGTTGCACTTTGGGTTCAAAACAAGTAAATTTCATTGAAATTGATACTCCATGTTTCATTTTCAAATTGATACTCCGTGGTTATGAGCGATAATTTCAACGTAACGCACGATGGGCAACTGGCAATTTTTGCTGCTCAAAACTTGACGAGCGACTGCGAAAGATGTAACAAAACTGTCTCTGAAAAAAGTTAGTTTTTTAATTGGGTCGAAATGGTATTTACCATTCATTTTCACTTTGCAAAATGTTTGGGTCATGTTGGGGTGAACGGGTAAAAAGAACCAAAACTGCAAAACGTAATTATAAACGTCACTTTTTTGTTTCTTCTATTCATGTTCACTTTACAAAAAAGGCTTGGCTTATGTTAGGGTAACCGGGTAAAAGAAGCATTAGCTTTTTAAAACGGGTATTTTTTAATGAAAAAACGTTAATTTTTATATTTTTTATTCAATCTTACTTAACTTACAAAAAGGCTTGACTTAGGTTAGGGTGAACGGGCAAAAATAGCAAAATCATAAACTTCGCATTTTCACTTTGCAAAAAAGGCTTGGCTTAGGTAAACGGGTAAAAGAAGCATCAGCTTTTTAAAACGGGTAATTGAAAAAAACGTTAATTTTTATGTTTTTTATTTAATCTTACTTCACATACAAAAAGGCTTGCCTTCGGTTAGGGTGAACGGGTAAAAATAGCAAAATCATAAACTTCGCATTTTTTATTTATTTAAATACATTAAAAAAATATTGTATTGTAGGCGACTTCACGGCAGCACAAGGTAAATTTTCTTCAGGGTTATTATTCAGTAAACGTTACTGTTTTTTTCTAAGTCAATGCCACTTCACGAAAAAGGCTTGGCATTGATTAAGCCACATACGCTCGGGTCAATAGGCTAGTCTATTACTACTAAATTTACAATTTGTCTGTCCGTCACACTTTTGAATTGGCGCCCATTTTTGCTATTTAAGAAAACTCCATCTCAATCTCAATCTCAATCTTTATCTATTTTTAATATCACTTCAAATTGTTTAATCAAAATGCCGCTCTTCATAGCTGAAAGTTATCATGATACTCTTTTCAAGTTGATACTCTACGGTTATGGCTACAGTTGGCAAATAGCAATTGTTGCTGCTCAAAACTTGACGAGCGACTGCGAAAGATGTGACAAAACCGTCTTTGAAAAAAGTAAGATATCTTCAATTGGGTCGCAATGGTATTTACCATTCATTTTCACTTTGCAAAAGGCTTGGGTTATGTTAGGGTAAACGGGTAAAAAGAAGCAATGACTGCAAAACGAAACTTAAAAACGTCACTTTTTTGTTTCTTCTATTCATTTTCACTTTACAAAAAAGGCTTGGCTTAGGTAAACGGGTAAAAAAGCATTAGCTTTTTTAAAACGGGTAATTAAAAAAACCGTTAATTTTTATATTTTTATTCAATTTTACTTCACTTACAAAAAGGCTTGGCTTACGTTAGGGTAAACGGGTTAAAGAAGCATTAGCTTTTTAAAACATGTAATTGAAAAAAACCGTTAATTTTTATATTTTTTATTCAATTTTACTTCATTTGCAAAAAGGCTTGACTTAGGTTAGGGTGAACGGGTAAAAGAAGCATTATCTTATTAAAACGGGTAATTGAAAAAAACGTTAATTTTTATATTTTTTATTCAATTTTACTTCATTTACAAAAAGGCTTGACTTAGGTTACGGTGAACGGGTAAAAATTGCAAAATCATAAACTTCGCATTTTCACATTACAAAAGATGCTTGGCTTATGTTAGGGTAAACGGGCAAAAGAAGCATAAGCTTTTTAAAACGGGTAATTGAATAAAACGTTAATTTTTAAATTTTTTATTCAATCTTACTTAACTTACAAAAAGGCTTGACGGTCAGGGTGAACGGGTAAAAATAGCAAAATCATAAACTTCGCATTTTCACTTTACAAAAAAGGCTTGGCTAAGGTAAACGGCTAAATGAAGCATTAGCTTTTTTAAACGGGTAATTAAAAAACGTTAATTTTTATGTTTTTTATTCAATCTTACTTCACATACAAAAAGGCTTGCCTTAGGTTAGGGTGAATGGGTAAAAATAACAAACTCATAAACTTCGCATTTTTTATTCATTTAAGAGTCGCTGTCCCAGAAATTCGAACCTCCAGCGAAACGAAAAAAAAAATGTTTCAAATTGAATCGCCGCCGCCAGATAGTTGTTAGTTATGATAAAAAAATAACACACACAAAGTTTCAGCTCTCAACTCCTAGTCTACGCGTGACAGCGGGCTTCCTGTCTGTTAAGGGAGGACTAATAGGGACGCACGCAAACTAGGAGTTTTGGTTGACTGCTTTGTTCTCCACACCACGTGCACCAAAAACACTCATCGAGCACTCATTTTGTAGCTACGGACTCAGAGAATACGTGATTCAATTTTCGTGCAAAAATATTCACGCACACGATTTATATGAGCAATTGAAACATTGCTTTGTGGAGAAAAAAGTCAAAAAAATGCATGTCTGCTGAATTGTGTGCCCTCTCATTGCCAAACAACGCTTCACATCCGTTAGCTTTTTCTTGTGCGTAACCCACATGAACTGTAGTTTATTCGACGCACAACAAATCACCCGGAAATAGTGGGCCAAGTTTGCTAGGGGCACCTTTAGAGCAGGTCAAAGGGTGAAAAAAGTAAAAAAATGCATGTCTGCTGAATTGTGTGCTCTCTCATTGCCAAACAACACTTCACATCCGTTAGCTTTTTCTTGTGCGTAACCCACATGAACTGTAGTTTATCCGAAACACAACAAATCACCTGGAAATAGTGGGCCAAGTTTGCTAGGGGCACCTTTAGAGTAGGTCAAAGCGTGAAAAAAGTCAAAAAATGCATGTCTGCTGAATTGTGTGCCCTCTCATTGCCAAACAACGCTTCACATCCGTTAGCTTTTTCTTGTGCGTAACCCACATGAACTGTAGTTTATCCGAACCACAACAAATCACCCGGAAATAGTGGGCCAAGTTTGCTAGGGGCACCCTTAGAGCAGGTCAAAGGGTGAAAAAAGTCAAAAAATGCATGTCTGCTGAATTGTGTGCTCTCTCATTGCCAAACAACGCTTCACATCCGTTAGCTTTTTCTTGTGCGTAACCCACAGGAACTGTAGTTTATCCGACGCACAACAAATCACCCGGAAATAGTGGGCAAAGTTTGCTAGGGGCACCTTTAGAGCAGGTCAAAGGATGAAAAAAGTCAAAAAATGCATGTCTGCTGAATTGTGTACCCTCTCATTGCCAAACAACGCTTCACATACGTTAGCTTTTTCTTGTGCGTAACCCACAGGAACTGTAGTTTATCCGACGCACAACAACTCACCCGGAAATAGTGGGCAAAGTTTGCTAGGGGCACCTTTAGAGCAGGTCAAAGAATGAAAAAAGTCAAAAAATGCATGTCTGCTGAATTGTGTGCTCTCTCATTGCCAAACAACGCTTCACATCCGTTAGCTTTTTCTTGTGCGTAACCCACATGAACTGTAGTTTATCCGAAACACAACAAATCACCCGGAAATAGTGGGCCAAGTTTGCTAGGGGCACCTTTAGAGCAGGTCGAAGGGTGAAAAAAGTCAAAAAATGCATGTCTGCTGAATTGTGTGCCCTCTCATTGCCAAACAACGCTTCACATCCGTTAGCTTTTTCTTGTGCGTAACCCACATGAACTGTAGTTTATCCGAAACACAACAAATCACCCGGAAATAGTGGGCCAAGTTTGCTAGGGGCACCTTTAGAGCAGGTCAAAGGGTGAAAAAAGTCAAAAAATGCATGTCTGCTGAATTGTGTGCTCTCTCATTGCCAAACAACGCTTCACATCCGTTAGCTTTTTCTTGTGCGTAACCCACAGGAACTGTAGTTTATCCGACGCACAACAAATCACCCGGAAATAGTGGGCAAAGTTTGCTAGGGGCACCTTTAGAGCAGGTCAAAGGATGAAAAAAGTCAAAAAATGCATGTCTGCTGAATTGTGTGCTCTCTCATTGCCAAACAATGCTTCACATCCGTTAGCTTTTTCTTGTGCGTAACCCACAGGAACTGTAGTTTATCCGAAACACAACAAATCACTCGGGAATAGTGGGCAAAGTTTGCTGGGCGCACCTTTAGTGCAGGTCAAAAGGTGAAAAAAGTAAAAAAATGCATGTCTGCTGATTTGTGTGCCCTCTCATTGCCCAACAACGCTTCACATCCGTTAGCTTTTTCTTGTGCGTAACCCAAAGGAACTGTAGTTTATCCGAAACACAACAAATCACCCGGAAATAGTGGGCAAAGTTTGCTAGGGACACCTTTAGAGCAGGTCAAAAGGTGAAAAAAGTCAAAAATGCATCTCTCTTGAATTGTGTGCCCTCTCATTGCCAAACAACGCTTCTCATCCGTTAGCTTTTTCTTGTACGTAACCCACAGGAACTGTAGTTCATGCGACGCACAACAAATCACCCGGAAATAGTTGGCAAAGTTTGCTAGGGACACCTTTACAGCAGGTCAAATGGTGAAAAATGTCAAAAAATGCATGTCTGCTGAATTGTGTGCCCTCTCATTGGCAAACGACGTTTTGCATCCGTTAGCTGTTTCTTGTGTGTAACTCACAGGAACTGTAGTTTATCCGAAACGCAACAAATCACCTGGAAATCGTGGGCAAAGTTTGCTAGGGACACCTTTAGAGCAGGTCTTTAGAAAAGGTGCTTTCTGTGCTCTCTCGTTGGCAAACAACGTTTCACAACCGTTATATCTTTATTCTGTGCAACCTGCAAACTGAAGTTCAACCGAAAACTTGTTGTGTTTCGGATAAACTACAGTTCCTGTGGGTTACGCACAAGAAAAAGCTAACAGATGTGAAGCGTTGTTTGGCAATGAGAGAGCACACAATTCAGCAGACATGCATTTTTTGACTTTTTTCACCTTTTGATCTGCTCTAAAGGTGTCCCTAGCAAACTTTGCCCACTATTTCCGGGTGATTTGTTGTGGTTCGGATAAACTACAGTTCCTGTGGGTTACGCACAAGAAAAAGCTAACGGATGTGAAGCGTTGTTTGGCAATGAGAGGGCACACAATTCAGCAGACATGCATTTTTTTACTTTTTTCACCCTTTGACCTGCTCTAAAGGTGCCCCTAGCAAACTTTGCCCACTATTTCCGGGTGATTTGTTGTGCGTCGGATAAACTACAGTTCCTGTGGGTTACGCACAAGAAAAAGCTAACGGATGTGAAGCGTTGTTTGGCAATGAGAGAGCACACAATTCAGCAGACATGCATTTTTTGACTTTTTTCACCCTTTGACCTGCTCTAAAGGTGCCCCTAGCAAACTTGGCCCACTATTTCCGGGTGATTTGTTGTGGTTCGGATAAACTACAGTTCATGTGGGTTACGCACAAGAAAAAGCTAACGGATGTGAAGCGTTGTTTGGCAATGAGAGGGCACACAATTCAGCAGACATGCATTTTTTGACTTTTTTCACGCTTTGACCTACTCTAAAGGTGCCCCTAGCAAACTTGGCCCACTATTTCCAGGTGATTTGTTGTGTTTCGGATAAACTACAGTTCATGTGGGTTACGCACAAGAAAAAGCTAACGGATGTGAAGCGTTGTTTGGCAATGAGAGAGCACACAATTCAGCAGACATGCATTTTTTTACTTTTTTCACCCTTTGACCTGCTCTAAAGATGCCCCTAGCAAACTTGGCCCACTATTTCCGGGTGATTTGTTGTGCGTCGAATAAACTACAGTTCATGTGGGTTACGCACAAGAAAAAGCTAACGGATGTGAAGCGTTGTTTGGCAATGAGAGGGCACACAATTCAGCAGACATGCATTTTTTGACTTTTTTCTCCACAAAGCAATGTTTCAATTGCTCATATAAATCGTGTGCGTGAATATTTTTGCACGAAAATTGAATCACGTATTCTCTGAGTCCGTAGCTACAAAATGAGTGCTCGATGAGTGTTTTTGGTGCACGTGGTGTGCAGAACAAAGCAGTCAACCAAAACTCCTAGTTTGCGTGCGTCCCTATTAGTCCTCCCTTAACAGACAGGAAGCCCGCTGTCACGCGTAGACTAGGAGTTGAGAGCTGAAACTTTGTGTGTGTTATTTTTTTATCATAACTAACAACTATCTGGCGGCGGCGATTCAATTTGAAACAATTTTTTTTTTCGTTTCGCATGGGTCCTTTGAGAAGTTCGACTTTCTGGGACAGCGACTCTTAAATACATTTAAAATATTGTATTGTAGGCGGCTTCACGGCAGCACAAAGTAAATTTTCTTCAGATTGGTTATTCAGTAAACGTTACTGTTTTTTTCTTTTTAATTCAATGCTACTTCACCAAAAAAGGCTTGGCATTGATTGAGCCACATACGCTCGGGTCAATTGGCTAGTCTATCTATCTATCTATTATACTAAAAATGCAATTTGTGTGTGCGTGCCACTGTTTTGAAATTTGAATTGGCGCTCATTTTTGCTTTTTAAGAAAACTCCATCCCAATTTCCTCAACCTATTTTTATTAATGCCAGTTGAGATTGTTTTCTCAAAACGTCGCTCTTCATGTAGCTGAAGTCATCATGATACTCTTTGGTCAACAGACAGTTCAGCGCAGCATAAGCAAATGGAAGCGTGGCTGATCAAAACTTGATGATTTTTTGGGAAACTGGGAAAGATGTAACAAAACCGTCTTTGAAAAAAGTTTGAACTTTTTTCTTTTCAAAATTCGGGTTGTAAAACGCACATTGACATCGGCATTGCAAGTTGCACTTTGGATTCAAAACAAATAAATTTCATTGAAATTGATACTCCATGTTTCATTTTCAAGTTGATACTCCATGGTTATGAGCTACAATTTCAACGTAACGCACGATGGGCAACTGGAAATTGTTGCTGCTCAAAACTTGACGAGCGACTGCGAAAGATGCAACAAAACCGTCTCTGAAAAAAGTTAGTTTTTTAATTGGGTCGAAATGGTATTTACTATTCATTTTCACTTTGCAAAATGTTTGGGTCATGTTGGGGTAAACGGGTTAAATGAAGCAATGACTGCAAAACGAAATTATAAACATCACTTTTTTGTTTCTTCTATTCTTTTTCACTTTAGAAAAAGGCTTGGCTTATGTTAGCGTAACCGGGTGAAAGAAGCATTAGCTTTTTAAAACGGGTATTTTTTAATGAAAAAAAAACTTAATTTTTATGTTTTTCATCATTCTTACTTTACATACAAAAAGGCTTGACTTGGGTTAGGGTGAACGGGGAAAAAATAGCAAAATCGTAAACTTCGCATTTTCAATTTACAAAAAAGGCTTGGCTTAGGTAAACGGGTAAAAAAAGCATTAGCTTTTTAAAACGGGTAAATGAAAAAACGTTTGTTTTAATATTTTTTATTCAATTTTACTTCACTTACAAAAAAGCTTGCCTTCGGTTAGGGTGACGGGTAAAAATGACAAAATCATAAACTTCGCATTTTTTATTTATTAATACATTAAAAAATATTGTATTGTAGGCGACTTCACGGCAGCACAAGGTAAATTTTCTTCAGGGTTATTATTCAGTAAACGTTACAGTTTTTCCTTCTTAAGTCAATGCCACTTCACCAAAAATGCTTGGCATTGATTAAGCCTCATACGCTCGGGTCAATTGGCTAGTCTATTATACTAAAACAGGAAGACCGTGTGTCTTAGCGTGTCAATTTTGGTCGATTTGAATTGGCGCCAAGCTATTCTGAATTTGCCATATATATATATCATCATCTCTAGCTGCACTCCATTTTTAATGATTATTCATGAGAATGTTTTACTCTCTATGTTCTGTAAAAGTCCTAATCATCATCATTCTTATGCAATGAAAACAATCGACCACTTTGATTTGGCTGTTGCTGCTGTTTGCCATCTATTATCTTTCTTATTAAACGGGCCCCAATCAATATGCGTTTGCACGCAAAGATAGACAAAAATTTTTATGGCTGTGCGGCAATTTGAAATCACCGAAACTTGACGTATTCTGTCGGCAGATTCGTGCAAAAAAATTGGGGAAAAAGCTAATCAGAATCTTTCCTCACTAAATAATTTTATTTTATATAGTATTCGAACTACGTTCGGGCGCGACACATCTTTTCAGCTGTGCGGCTTTTCCACACATCATTCAACATTACGCCGCCTCCTTTACACGAAAAGATAGAACTTCAATCGAATTACAATAGCTAACAAGAAGTAATTGATTGTTTCTGAACAAAAAATAGACTGTAGTTCCACAAGATATAGATTGCAGCATCAACAAAGATGTGGAACGGTCCACATAAAATCGATCAATTTTTTAACGAGAGTAACAGTTGAATGATTCTGATCAGAAGAGGTTTTTTTAAATATTTTGGACGGGAATTTTAAACGAAGCAGTTGGGTGTTGCTGATCAAAAATTGTTTTATCATACTTTTAACCGTCATGACAGTAAAATGCAACTCACTAAGAAGCTTAAAAGATTGCTTTTTGAACGGGATAGCTGTTGCTGATCATACAAGATTGTTTTTATTATACTGAACAGAAATGACAGCGAAATGCAGCTGACTGAACCAGGTTGCTTTCAATTTTTTTAAATATTTTAAACCGGTATCAGCTGATTGTTGCTGATCAAACGACATGTTTTTTTTAAATTTTTTTGAACAGGAATAGCAAAGATTGATTTTGATGCTTTGAGCGGGAATGACTGTTAATTGTCGCTCATCATCAAAAGATTGTTTTTTGATACCTTAAACGGGAATGATTTTTTAATATTTTGAACGGGAATAGCATTTGAGTGTTGCTGATCAAAGATTATTTTATTATACTTTTATGACAGTGAAATGAAACTGACTAAAAAGATTGAAAGATTGCTGGTGATTTTGAACGGGATTTCAAAAAGATTTTGAACATGATAGTTGTTGCTGATCATAATACAAGATTGTTTTTGATAGTTGTTGCTGATCATAATACAAGATTGTTTTTGTTATACTGAAAAGAAATGAAAGCGAAATGCAGCTGACTAAAACAGATTGCTTTTAGTTTTTTTAATATTTTAAACCGGTATCGGTTGATTGTTCCAGATCAAACGACGTTTTTTTTAAATTTTTTTTGATCAGGAATGGTAGTTGAACGACATTTGACGACATGGAAAAGCTAACAAAACAAGATTGATTTTTGATATTTTGAGGGAATGGCTGTTAATTGTCGCTGATCAAAGAACATTTTTGATACTTTAAACGGGAATGACAGTGGAATACAAAAAAGAATGAAACTACAATTAAGCGATATTGAAGAAGGTAACAAATCAGAGTTTATCTTGATACTTCAAATGGCAGTTGTTTGTTGCTGATTAAAAAAGATTGTTTTTCATATTTTGAATGGCAATGCAGTTATGATTGTGTTGCTACTGTTGCTTGCAGATCAAAGAATATTTACGCTGAATTAAAAAAACAGCGGTTCTCATCACAAAAGATTGGCAAGTTGAAAAATAGTATCTGTGGCTCTGAATGATGCTGAAACAGCATTAACCAAACCACATACGGTAGTAATAAGTGATATGGTGACTAAATCGTTACGATTGAATCGACAGCAATAAAATCAGCAAAATCACATACTTGACAAAAAACACTGTTTTCAAAAAACTGAAATGCTATGATTTTCAAAAAGTAGAAGCATCGACGGATACGAGTTCTTTAAAAATGAACGTTCATTTCTATGGTAAATCAACAACAGTCGGTTGAAGCAGCTCAAAATCAAAATGCAATGCATTTTTAGTCCGGATCGTGGGCATAGGTCAAAAAGCGAAAATCCACTCAAAAATAATAATTGTAGTTATCAGCTAACCGTGCCGCAGGC
>JASANC010000813.1:0-20886 GCA_030248135.1 Theristus sp. LFF4_11 | reverse complement strand
GCTGACCAAAAAAGTGAGGGGGGGTCCGGCCTATGGTAACGTGGGACCCCCCCCCCCCCCCCAGGGGGGTCCCCTGGGGGGGTGCATTTTTTCAAAATTTTCTGTTAGGGGGGGGGGTCATTTTTTGTTTTTTTTTAATTTTTTTTTTTAATTTCAAAAATCAAAGTTGTGCTAAATCAATCGGGGAGTCCGAAGAACCACATATGATATGCAAGCGCCTCCCGAATGACTCCCATATGACGGAACTTTGCAGATTTTGTTTTGAGTTTGACCTCAATTACCCCTTTTCCAAACCGTCACCATGCCTCTTCTTGTCTGATAACCCCCAAAACGTCACTAATTGTCCCCAGCTAAACCCATGCTGAAGTGAAGACAAACATACCGCCTTGAAATTCGATCAATTCTTCTGATGGTGTTGCGACGACACGACACGAAGCAGCAAGCAACCAGACAACGTAGCGCTTGCAAACGGAGCAGCGAGCACCATTGGACGCTCTGCGAGGCGAATCGTCACCTTATCTGCATCCATAGCAGTACCGTGTAGGGTTGTTAAAAAAAAATTAAAATTTTTTTTTTTAAAAAAAAATGTGATTAAAATAAAAAAAAAAATGCCGATTTTTTTTTTTTATAAAAAAAATTCGAACAATTTTCCTCTAATATGCTCTGAAAACCTCAATTTTGGCTCAATTTTCGAAAGTTCAACAAAAAATTTTCTTTGATTATACCTCGTAAAACCTTTAGCAGTCGATTTTGGGCCGTTTTACCGACTGATTTTGGGCTTCGACAACATCTGCGATGAAGTTTTTGAGCGTCCCAAAGCTTAGCCTACCATTTCCGATGCAGATAAGGTGACGATTCGCCTCGCAGAGCGTCCGATTGTGCTCGCTGCTCCGTTTGCAAGCGCTACGTTGTCTGGTTGCTGCTTCGTGTCGTGTCGTCGCGACACCATCAGAAGAATTGATCGAATTTCAAGGCGGTATGTTTGTCTTCACTTTAGCATTAGCTTAGCTGGGGACAATTAGTGACGTTTTGGAGGTCAAAACACAAGAAGAGGCATGGTGACGGTTTGGAAAAGGGGTAATTGAGGTCACCAAAACAAAATCTGCAAAGTTCCGCCATACGGGAGTCATTCGGGAGGCGCATGCATATCATATGTGGTTCTTCGGACTCCTGATTGATTTAGCACAACTTTGATTTTTGAAATTTTTTTTAAAAAAATTTTAAAAAAAAATTTTTTTTTTTTTTTTTTTAAAAAAAAACAAAAATGACGATTTTTGTTTTTTTTAACAACCCTAGTACCGTGGGCGAGGGGGGGTGGGGGGTACCGTACACCCTCCCCCAGAGCACCAGAGACCGTCGGGTGGGGGGGGGGGGGGGGGCACCGTGCCACCCCCCCTAAAACCGGGCACCCCCCCATCGTACCCCCCCTCGAAAATTTGGCCGACACCCCCCCACTCCCCCCCCATGAAATTTTGTCTGGCGGACACCCCCCCCCCCCAATATTTTGTGCACACCCAAAATTTATTTTCTAAAATCATGATTTTTTGTCTATAAAGTCCATAATATAAGCTGAATATATGATAACTTGACCATTTTCATTGTAATTTCAACGATTTTGCAGCAAAATTTAGCGTTTTTCCTTCAAAATTTAAGCGAAAAATTATCATGGGGGGGGGGGGGGGGGGGGGTGGACCCCCCCCACAGAAAATTTTAAAAAATGCACCCCCCCATGGGACCCCCTGGGGGGGTCCCACGTTACCATAGGTTGGACCCCCCCCCCCTCACTTTTTGGTCGGCACCCCCCCCCCCCCCACGGTACCATACCCCCCCTCGAAATTTTTTTTGGGCCCACGGTACTGATTCATAGTTGTTCCAGAGCCGAGGGGTTGGGGGGGGGGCCGATATAGATAGCTGGAACAAATTTTCCAGATAGATAGATAGCTGGAAAATTTTGGGGGGGGGCCGCGGGGGGGGGGGGGCCATGTGACCTAGGGGGGGGCCGGTCAAAATTTTGAAATTAGATAGATAAATAGCTAAAACGCTAAGAAGCTATAAAAACAGCTAAATAAGGCTTAAAATACGCTAAAAATCAAGTATAAATGCATATTTAACCTGAAATTAGCACAATTTTCAAGAATTTTGAGCAAAAATGGTCAATTTTGGTCAAAAATTGACTCATTTTATGTCTTCGAAGACAAAATTTTTTAGATAGATAGCTGGCTGAAAAAATTTTTTAGATAGATAATAGCTGAGCCGAAAAATGTTCTCTGATAGAGATAGATTCGAAAATTTTTTGGGGGCCGCCCCCCCCCCCAGGCCCCCCCCTAGAACAACTATGTCTGCATCGGAAATGGTAGGCCAAGCTTTGGGACGCTCAAAAACTTCATCGCAGATGTTGTCGTAGCCTAAAATCAGTCGGTAAAACGGCCCAAAATCGACTGCTAAAGGTTTTACGAGGTATAATCAAAGAAAATTTTTGTTGAACTTTCGAAAAATTTTGCCAAAATTGAGGTTTTCAGAGCATATTAGAGGAAAATTTTTCGAATTTTTTTTTTTTTAAATCGGCATTTTTGTTTTTTAATCGCTTTTTTTTTTAAAAAAAAAAATTATTTTTGTTTAACAACCCTACCCCCACCCCCCCCCGCCCGGCGCCCACGGTACTGCCCCCCCCACCCCCCCACGCGGAGGTCTCGGGTGCTCTGGGGGTGTTGTACCCCCCCCCCACCCCCCCTCGTCTTCGGCATAGTTGTTCCAGAGCCGAGGGGTTGGGGGGGCCGATATAGATAGCTGGAGCAAATTTTCTAGATAGATAGATAGCTGGAAAATTTGCTTTGCCTACATTACTAAACCAAAGCCAAGTTTACAGTCTGTTTTGTTGTTAAGTTCGGTTTCAATGAAGTCGTTGTAGGTTCCTAATCCTAAGCCCAATCCTAATCCTAATGAAGTCGTTGTAGGTTCCTAATCCTAAACCTAATCCTAATCCTAAGTGAAGCCTTTTTAACAAAGTGAAAGTGCCTTGATTGACAGCTTTGTTGAAGGGGTGAAACATTGGGATCAGGGATCAGCTCCAGCTCCGGTTTAGCTTTGTAGTTTTACGGGAAAATTTTGGGGGGGCCGCGGGGGGGGGGGGGCCATGTGACTTTGGGGGGGCCGGTCAAAAATTTGAAATTTGATAGATAGATAGCTAAAACGCTAAAAAGCTATAAAAACAGCAAAATAATGCTAAAAATACACTAAAAATCAAGTAAAAACGCGTATTTTACCTAAAATTAGCGAAATTTTCAAGAATTACGAGCAAAAATGGTCAATTTTGGTCAAAAATTGACTCATTTTATGTATTCGAAGACAAAAATTTTCAGATAGATAGCTGACTGAGAAATTTTTTTAGATAGATAATAGCTGAGCCGAAAAAACCTGTCTGATAGAGATAGATTCGAAAATTTTTTGGGGGGGGGGCCGCCCCCCAGGCCCCCCCTAGAACAACTATGGTCTTCGGTACTGACCACTGCGTACAAAACAACCGCACAGAAAAAGCGAAGGAAAGAAGAAATGACAGAAACACACGCGTCACCGTCATCGATTCTTTTGAAAGAAGTGAGTGAGGAAGGAGTGGCACTGCCACACCAGAATAGAAGACAGAGCGACACATATTGGTTTTTTAACTCTTTCTTCAGGTTGTAGTTTTAAAATTGTATGCAGCGACATTCAGTAGCGAAAGCGGCACCCTGGGTGAGGGGGTGTTTGCCAAATTTTAGAGGGGGGGGGGGTCAGGTGCCTTCTCGGTGAGGGGGGGGTGCACGGGCAGCAAATTTCCGGGGGGGGGCCCAAAAATCGGGGGGGGCGGCCCCCGGCCAAATTTTGCCTTAGAAAACCCCGAAATCTTGTAAAAACCGAAATTTGTGCCAACCGCTGCTTGTTTGGTCAGAAACAACAAAATCTATGCAGGGACAGTCACAAACGTCAAGAAAAATGCAAAAATACGCTATTTTTGGAAAAAATTGAGATGAGATTGACCACCGTAAGGGGGGTGCGATCCCGTGTTTTCTCGCGGAGGGGGGTGGGGGGAGTCTAGTACCCGTGTCAAGGTAAAGGGGGGAGGGGAGGGGGGATACACGGGTATCTGCCCGTGCACGGGCAGGATTTTCGGCTGAGGGGGGTGGGGGGGGGGACCCCCCCCCACCCCCCCGCACTTTCGCTACTGGCGACATTTACCAACTTCAAGACGATTCGCTGCAAACAAGGCGCGTCATCTCAGGTTTGGTTGCGTTTTTCAGCGCAACAACTATGCAGCACGCTGCCGTGATGCTGAGCTGCAGAACGTCACGTTGAGATGGAAGTTGTCGTTGGTGGTGCATGAATTTCAGCTTCTGGTTGAGCAGTTGACGAACGAGTTTGGGGACACGAATGAGGCGCTGCAAACAAAGCGTCTCGTTGAAGAGCGCTGTGCTGCGTTGTCAGTCATTGCAGACGAACATCATCAGCCGTCGACTGCTGCAGCTGCAAACACACACGATTCGTTCAATTACGTCTCTGTGTCTCAGTGTCTTCTCAGCACGGACGATTCGCCGCCATCAGGCTCCGGCTCCACAGCAACATCTGCAAGTGCTTTCAATTCGGCAGATCCTGCCCCCCTTTCGATGGGCGAAAAGGAATTGGCTGCTCTGATAAAAGTGTGCAGTCATGTTCAGACATTGATTTGTTTGTTGACTACAGTTTTCTTTGTCCTTACGCAAACGAAAATAGTACAGCAAGTTTTGTGTTATAGCCTGCCCTATTCTTTCAAACCATTCGCAAATAAATGACGTCATTTATTGTGAATCTGTGGCTTGGGTCAAAAGTTCAAGCGTCATTCATGGAACGTGCTGTGATTTAGTGGTCGAGCACAGCTCCAAGCGACGTCTTGCCGGTCGAGCACAAACTGTCGCTGCAACGCTGTGTGAAACGCTGCATTCTGCGTGAAGCTGATTTGTTGCGGGCGCATCATTTGCTGACACGAGAAGCTGACGAGCTCAGCGGATGCCGAGCGAACCAAGCAGAGGTTGCAGCACTGAAACACGAACGCGAACAAATGCAGTCTGAACACAGAACAACGCTGGGCGCGCTGCAAAGTGAACGCGACGCATTGAAGGTGCCCGTTGTTGCCAAGGGTTCATTGGTCTGGCGATTCTGATTTCAGAGATGATTGACACCTGATTGTACTCCATCATAAATTGTTGTTTTTTCAGCGTCAATTGGCAGACTCGGAAGAACGTGTTGCTGGTCTGCAGAAACAAATATCAACCGAAGATGCCGTCCAAAAAACATTTGAGAACGTAGACGCGATCATTGCGAAATATGAAACTTCAAATCAGTCGACTGCTGGTGGTCAACCGCAACAACACGCATTGTTTGCCACTGTCAGTGCGCTGATCGTATAACTAACACGACGCAACTTCTCAGTGTTGCATCCTCACACAACCCTGCAACAGTGCATTGTTTTCAGACGGCGGCGACATTGTGCAGTATGCAGGGTGTGACGTCGCAGCTGCGACGCGCGCTCAAAGCTCAGCGCCTTCTGACGCTGAAAATGGTTGACAGTTGCCAGCAAGGCTTTCTGAGCGTCAAGAAGGCTGTTACAAAGCTGCACTTGGAGTGCTCGATGCAGGCGGCCATGTTCGCGCAGTTGCACGCTGATTTGGTCGCAAAAAGTGCCGACTATGACAAGGTATATTTTGACGGAGGGCCGTTTTGACAGCTGTGCCATATTTTCAAACACAAAGATTTGACTTGGCGAATATTCGTATTGAAATGTTTCTGTTTTCGCCAAAGCACAAAAAAGCATGATTATTAAAAACTCAAGAGACACTCTTGATTCTTGATTGCTTCCTTTCAGCTAAAATACGAGATCGAACCAATGATTCAACGTTTCCATGTGATGTTGACCAAGCAGACGACAAATTCTGCAGCCGTTTTAAACGTGAAGAACGCGAGAAACGGTAACGAAAACGAAAACGAATCAACCAGCAAGACAGCAGGTGGTCAACAGAAGAAAAAGAAATCAAAAGCTGCAAAACAGGACACTGCGCCAGTGCACACCGATCCTGCAAAAGCTGCTGACCCTTGATAATTATAAAAAATGATAACAGTTTTGAATTTGAAAATAACTGAAGACATATTTTTAATTCTCAGTGCTCTCTCTCGTACCTTGAATTTACGGGTGTTTTGTTTAGTTTTCCAGTTGTATGATCAGATGGTTTGCTTTTAGGCAATATGTCTCGCAAGTAATTTGTAATTTTTCAAGTGATACAACTCCATGCGTTGCTTCAGTCTTTGTCCTTTTGTTAGCGGCTTTTTTTCATTGTATCGAGCTTCAGGGCCGTACTTTGTTTCCTGTTAAGCAACGTATGACTGACTGATTGGATGCCAAAACTAATGAAAGATATGTAGCGAAACTTGGCAGCTTGATTGTGTTCTTTGTTCGATCTTCGATGTGATTTTCATGGGGCATTTGCAGTATTGCGTACTTCAAAACACAGCAACGTTGTCGTTGTTCCACAAGTGCATGCGTTTCCTCGAAGCCGCCATGGACCGTCGATTCGGTGAACTGTATCACGATGCGGACGAGTTTGAGTGTGCGTCGGACGAGCGCAGCGAGCAGTTGTGCGCGTTCATTCGTGGCGATTTGCTCGGTGCTCGCGTGGCGTTCGTCGGGCCGTTCGGCATGCGCGAAGGTTGTTCCTTTCAAGCGTCTCGTGTCCTTGTGGCAGTCTGTGCTCCTCATAACACGCATCTCGTTGTTTTCAGTGTTCTACTGCGATTATACCGCATCCGCCAGGCATGTGACACGTTTTTGTTTGAACGTCTGTGTGTGCGGTTGTAAAATGGTGAGCCTCGTGTTGCATGCAGAGCGCTGCAGTGCATCGAGTCGTACATTGCGCGCGAGGTGTTGCCGTGGTACGCCAACAGCCATTCGTCCGCGAGTGTCACGTCTGAGCAAAGCACTCTGTTCTTGCACGAGGCCAGGTTCATCCGGTGGTTTGTTGTTATCGTTCAGCCCTCTGTGCTCAACAACAACATACAGTGTGTTTGGTTAAACTTGACACTTTTTGGCGAATGCGGAGCGTATGACACTTTGAATTACAATAAAAGGAAAGAATGTGTCTGACTTTGATCAAAATCACACAATCAATTTGTGACTACAGTCCATCTGGCTAATACGTACAACTAGCTGATTCGTTGGTTGCACACACGTATAGCTGATGCATGCAGGCTGATGAATACATTCTGTGGAGGCGGAGTTTGCCACAAACCGGTTTTCTTGCAACTTCGATTCCGATCTTTTTTCGGACGTCTGTATTCTGTGAAAAAAATGACAAGTATATACAAACACACTGTACCAACTGGTACGTTGTGTCATCGTCAACATTGTTGTCAATGGACTTGCTGTCGCTGTGAAGTGCATGGCGTTGCGGCGTACACGCACTGGGCCCGGTGTTGCGCACGGCTTGTGTTGGCCGTGTGTGACATCACCAGTCACCAGTGCACATGCCAGCAGCATTGCGCAGGAGCGTCGTGCGTAACGCGCTGCGTGCCTCCGAGCACGACGCGGTGTTGTTCGTCGGCCACGGCTGCACCACTGCGGTGCACACGCTGGTGCACGCGCTGCACCTTGCTCAGTCACCAATTCTCTTCGTCGGCCCACACGAGCACCACTCGAATTTGTTGCCCTGGCGCGAATTCACCGCTGAGGCAAGTGGCTGCCATGAGGGCACCGTGCAACCATGAGTGGCAGCATTGCACAAGTGTTACATTTTGTTGCAGATTGTGTCAATCGACGAAGCTGAGGACGGCACCATAAATATTGAGCAGCTGGAACGTGAATTGCAGGTGTTTGATGGTTATTGCTGTTGTTCTTCGTTGGAGATATTAAAGAATGTAATGTTCAAATGCCGAATTTATGTGGGTGTTTGAACAAACTGGTTTTTTTGTTTTGTGTAACAGTGTAAGATACCCCCAGAAGCTCTTCAGTTGTGGAGCCAAACCAACGGTCAAGATGGAAAGGCGTGAACCTTACTTATTTTCCTGACGTGTTTCAGGAGCAAAGTCGGTTTCGGTTGCGCTTTTGAGGACATCAAAACAGGAGTTGCTGTTTTCAGAAACGCGGCGAGAGCGGTCGTCAACTGATTGGTTGCTTCTCTGCAGCATCCAACGTCACTGGTGTGCTTGCCAGCGTCGACCAAATCACCAGCATGCTGCACAAGTAAGCTTTTGCCTCCAAATCGTCGTGCCCGCACTGTGCAAACAGTGTCGCGTTCTCGCACAATCCGCAGCGGCTTTCGTTGGTTTTTAGTGTTCACTTGACACTGAGGACTAAACTGATGTTTGTTGCTTAAACTAAACCATTCAACTTAAAATATTTCTGACAGTCATCAAAATCTATGCCAAAAGAAGCATGACGAAACATGATCGTTTGTGATATCGACATTGAAATCAACCAATTTCCATGATGGCTCTCTGCATTTCAGCCTGACCAACTTCATATGCAGATGAGGGGTGGCCTCATCAGTGACGTGCCCCTCTTGAATTACTTGAGTCGTGAAAGCTTGCGTTCTAGACTTAGTGACTGATGAGAAAATGAACAAAACAGTACAACATCGATCACAGCTTGTTGTGCACCTTTTTATGATGTCCCTGTTGCTGCGAGTGCATTGTGCGGTTCTGCCGCGTTGCAACTGAATCGATGTGCACACGAGCAGTGCCTTTGCAGACACAAGGCACTTGCCTTCTGGGACTACGCGTGCGCGGCGCCGTACACTTCGGTCACCATGAACCCGGCGCAGTGCGCGTCCGCCTGCAAGGACGCCGTCTACTTCTCCGGCCACAAGTTTCTCGGCGGCGTCAGTTCGCCCGGCGTGCTCGTGGCCAAGAAACGACTGTTCAAGGCATCCGTGCCGCTGCGCCCGGGCGGCGGAACCGTCTTCTTTGTCGGTTTTTCGTTCCTTCTGTTTTGGGTTTGATTTCTGGCCGAGTTGTTTGAAGCATAGCCGTGTGACGGCGGTGTGGTGGAGCATGGTGTGGCTGCTGGAAATCGCTCTGCGACAACCAGCACCAACCATGTATAACCAACCAGCACGATGGTGCAAGCGTCTCCGGAAACAGTCATGCTTATTTTTGTATTTCTTACTATGACTGTTATTTATTGTGCTCTTGTTAATCATCTTTGCAATGAAAGTTATTACGCATTCAGGTTGAGAACGAAGCTCACACGTATCTGCGCGAGATTGAATACCGCGAAGAGGGTGGCACCGCGGACATTGTCGGCGCGGTCAGACTCGCCTTGGCCATCAGGCTGCAGTTGACCGTGGCACCATCCGTCATTCAACAAAGGGACCAACGTTGCTTGAGGCTCGTTTTACTTATTGCTGCTCTGCATCGAAGTGTTCTTAGTTTGACGTTTTAATTTTCAATTTCTTTTTTTGCTTTCAGGCGATTCCACTGGCGAATCCACAGCAGTCCGTTTGGTGGCCGTGTTCTTCTGCTCGGCCCTGCTGATGTGACCAAGCGACTGCCAATCATCAGTTTTCTCATGCACGATCTCGCCAGCGGTCTCTACCTGCACCACGCCTTCGTCACGGTGCTGTTGAACGATCTCTTTGGCATACAGACCAGGTGGCATTGACAAACCGATTGTTTTACTGTCAAACGTCCTAAAAAGTGAACATTAGTGATAATGTAACTGATAACTGATAACATCAGGAGCGGTTGCATGTGTGCGGGACCGTACGCGCAGCGTCTGCTGGGAATCAATCAGACCTTGGCCAAACAATACGAGACGTTGTTGCGTGAACACTCTGGCCTTGATCGAAGCCATTTGCGGCGTGTCCGCGAATATTCAGACTACGAGATGTTCAGGTTGGCACTATTTGGCGGTACCGTTTGCCAATCTGCCAATTCAAAAACTGACTGGCACCATTTGAGTTTGGTTTGCAGTTGTTCAACTTACGAAATTCGATGTACTACTTGCGAAGCAAGCGCATGTGTTAGTGTGTGCGTTTGATTGTGTCGTTTGTTGCAGACCCGGTTTCACACGTCTCAATCTGTCGTATTTCTTCACGGACGCCGACGTTGACTTCATCGCGGACGCGTTGTTGTTTGTCGCCGAGCACGGGTGCACGTTTCTGCCGCTGGTACGGTGTTTGTCGTGTGTGTCGTTGTGCTGCAGTGCACGTCTGCTTTGCCTTCTAGTACGTCGTCAGTCGTGAGTCTGGCGAATGGCACCACCGGGACGCGCGTGTCTTCCGTGAGCGCAGATGGCTGGCCAGTGTTCGATTCACGCCGCACGGAATGCACACCGTCGATGGCACCAGACAACACGCCACGGAACCGCCGCGCAGTTATGGCCATTGTCTTCGACTGGCACGACGCTGCGCTGACGACTGCAAAACGGTCACGTGCTCTTTTGTCTATTTTGTGCACGGACTGTTTGGTTTTCTTGCAATCTTCCGACAAACGCAGTCAGGTTTACTTACACCCACGTGCGTGCGTGGACAACGCAAAACAATGCAACAGCTGCATTGTTACACGTCTATGGGTTGTGTGTGTTCGCTTCACAGCTGAGAGAACGACGCTGTGATGATATTGATGAATTGTTGTTTGCTGGTTCGTTTCAGCAGATTGTGCGTGCCAAGTGGGCGCAACCAGACGAGCGCTTGTTGTTTGACGAGCACGTGCGACCCCTCCGATGGTTCGTGCTCTCGGCAGAGGCAGCGGAGCGTTTGCGTCACCCCGCCAACAGCAGCACTCCCGTGCGAGCGCCGTTTTCGCCAAAAATCTACAGCCACTCGGAGGATTATATCGGAGAAAACAACGAATTGAGCAAACTGAGCTTCGAATCGCCTGGACACACGGCGGAGCCGTTGACAACAATGGACGATCTTGCAACCGGTGGAACAGAAGAGTCGAATGATTTGGTGAGCGATGTGGCCGACTTGGAGGAAGACGTGCACGAACGCGCCAGCTGCATCGTGACAGAGGCCGGTTGGCAGCAGTTGCACCATGGAGACAACGAACGAATGGTGCATTGGGCGCTGAGTGACGCTGCAAATGGCCAGGCTGACCGCAACAACGCTGGCACGCCAGCACGCTCCGAGTGCACGGTTTGCTGTCAGGTGCGCTCTCTCGGTGGACGCATTCAGCGTTGTTGTGAACCACCAATTGTCCAGCAAACTGCAGCTTCCATTCACCGGTTTGTTCACCGTTTTTGCAGCCATCCACAAGCACCGGTCTTGGCATTCGACGTGCCAAAACACGAGATCAGTGGAACGACCGGGTGATCGTGGCACGAAGGGAGGGACTCACTGACAAAGAACTGACCTATAAATGGCTTGTCCCACCGAGGGACATTCTGAAACCCACATTACAGGTTCAGTCTGATCATGATCAGAGCTTTTCTGATGGGCTCTCCATCATTTTTGCAACAGAAACCAGTTCACGTGGATTGCTTCGTTTCGTTGTGCGTGTGACTTTGCACGGCTGCAGGCAATGAGCGAGTTCGACATGCTGCACGCAGACGACCGTGTGCTCGTGTGCCTGTCCGGGGGCAAGGACTCGCTGTCGCTGTTGCACACGATGCGCCACCTGCAGAGCCTCTGTGCACATCAGAACAGGCCATTTCAACTCGGTAACACACATCTCAACTGAACAGTAACAGGCCTGATGAACAGGCGTTGCCGCTGTCGTACTGTGCAAAGAGCCACAAAGAGCGCAACAACTTTCAGGTGCCATCACGATCGATCCGTGCTCGTCTGCGTATGACCCGTCGCCGTTGATTGAGTACTTGCGTGGCTTGAATCTTGATTACCTCTATGAACGACAAGGTAACAAAGTGGACTTGTGTAAATTGCAAGCAAAGTGCGTGGTTGTGTTTCTGTTGAGACGCAAACGTGCAGCATCCGTTGTTGTATTCTCGTGCGCACGCAGACATCGTTGGCCAGGCGGCGTCCTGTGACGCATCGAGCATTTGTGCGTTCTGCAGTCGCATGAAACGCGGCAGACTGTACGCGGCGGCACGCAAGTTCAACTGGAATGTTCTCGCGTTCGCACAGCACCTCGATGATCTCGCTGAGAGGTCAGTCGGTGGTGAAGTTGCACGGCACTGTTTCATTGTTGTGATGCTGCGTGCGATTGTTTCAGTTTCATCATGGCCGCATTTCGCAACGGCGCCCTGCGAACGATGAAGGCAAACTACACCATCAAGTGAGCGGCTTTGTTTTCGATGTCCGTTTGCTGATTGTCGCGACTGAGAATCGCGCTGGTGAACACGAACGAATGTCACACAAGCGAGCATCATTGCAGGACGCAACAGTTGCGCATCATCCGTCCGTTCGTGTACGTCCGTGAGCAGCAGCTGCGCGCGTTCGCTGAGTCACGCCAGCTGCCCGTGATACCCGAGAACTGTCCGGCCTGCTTCGAACACCCGAAGGTCGTCAACCACGATTGTGGCTTTGCCGTGTCGTGAACACATCGCTGAACTGCTTTTGTGCTACATGTGCTGCCAATCAGTGCGCGCAATTGAAATATGGCGTGCTTGACCTGACTGTCGCTTACATTTTCAGTCGCGTGGTTTTGATGGCTAAAAAATGTTGATTGGTTGATCACATATTCGGAACCAAACTGAGCAGTGTGCATTTTCTTATTTTTTTCTCACAGGTTCCTGTTGTTCTGTTCAGGAGCGCCACCGTGTGAAACAGCTGCTGGCGAGTGAGGAGCTGCACAACGCCGTGACGTTCTGCTCGTTGCGTCGTGCGCTGCGCCCATTGATGGCCGTCACTGAGACTGCCAATGATCGTGCCAACTGGCAAGCGCTCGCCAATATTGCCAATCGCCACTCTCTCACTCAAGATGACCCGTGAACCGCTGCTACTGCTGCTTTGTGCACCGTAGTTTTTTAGCGACGAATCAGCGTATTGTTCCAGAAAAACACACTGAACAAAAAATGACCGATTTATTTTACGGGGAAATGCATTCGCTTTAGCCAGCACCCGTCAATGTTCAAGTGCACGTTGTGAATGCATGTTAAAAATGACTGTGGTGTCAATGCCAAACCAAAATCGAACGACAAAGCAGCAAATTTCAACAGTCCATGACCACAAAATGCTTGGGCCAAAGGTAAGCAACATAAAGGCACCAGTAAAGCAGCCTGGCGTAACTCCTTCAAATGAAACGAGGCGCAATTGTTTGAACTTAAAAATACAGTCAGATGGATAGTATTTGCATTGTATTGTATTTGACAGCAATAAGGAATATATTAGTAGGAACAACGCGACAACTTCTAAACCCGTCGTCAATAGAACTAAAAACATATAACTCAATGCTGGGTGAAAAACATCCGAACATGATGTGACTTGGGGGGGGCAGAGAAAAGCGGTGAAATGGGGTTTGAAAAAAGTAGCAGGCAATGCTTGTGACGAGTACACAAGCGAAAGCGGCTGTAGGTGAAAGCGGTGAATTCGGTGAATAAACAACAATTTTAACAATTGCAACGCAACATACAATAGTGAACCAAACGGCAAAAAAATTGTAGAGCTTGAGAACCAAGTTTTTCCGTTCGTGAAACGAACTGTCGAGGGACTGCTTCAAGTTGTGCATGCGTTGCCGGGACACAAAAAACCGACTTAGAGCTTGCTGTGTCGACTGATTTGCTGCGACGAGCGTGCCCATGTTTGTTGCTATCGCGTTTGCCAGGCGAACTTCAACTTCATCTTTTTCTGTCTGTGTCTCGTTATCGGTTCGGTAGAGCACTGGACACGTCGCATGTTTTCGCGGGCCTGGCCTTGGGGGTCGGGTGTTGGTTCTTTCCCCCTTCCTTCTGTTGTGGTTCTTCTTGCGTGGTGTTGTTCTGCTCTTCCTGCTTTCGCCCGCCGCCCCTGTGCCTTGCGCGTTTGTTGCCCTTGTCCCTGGGGTCCTTGCCCCGTGTGTGGCTCGTTTTTGGTTTTCGCGTCTGTGGTGCGCGGGGCCTTGGGCCCGCGTCCTGTGGGTCCGGGGCCGCCCTCGCGCGCCCACCTCGGATGTGGGCCCCCACCATGGTCTTTCCCCCCCCCCCGCGGGGGTATCGGGGGGGTTCCGTCCCCCCGGGGTTTGGTACCTTCGGGTTTCCGGAACCGGCGCGCGTATAATTAAACAAATAAAAATAAAAAAAATTGATCACTGGCATTGTTCAAAAAGCCAGTGTCATGGCAGTCAAGGCAGTCGACTGTTATTAGCGGCAAGCTCTT
This sequence comes from Theristus sp. LFF4_11, assembly GCA_030248135.1. Classification (NCBI taxonomy): domain Eukaryota; kingdom Metazoa; phylum Nematoda; class Chromadorea; order Monhysterida; family Xyalidae; genus Theristus; species Theristus sp. LFF4_11. Next base: position 6,634 of record JASANC010000813.1, on the reverse strand, counting down.
GATTAGCTTCTCCATGAAAGATTCGCTCATTTTTTTGCTTTCAGTCTCTGAAATCAATGTTTTTAATTGACAGTTGAACGACTCCAGTAGTTGATCTATTATTTTGCTCATGTTCACCACACAGACAAATAACCAAGCCAAAAAAGATAACTTTTTGATGAACAAAAATTCATGAAGAATAAAGCAACAAAAAAGCATTGTATTATGTATGGTTCCACACCGGCAAACACGTTGGTGTAGCAGTCTGCTGACCCATCACGTTTACGCTTTACAAATCAGGCGAAAACAACCCGGCGCGCGCGAAAACAAGAGTACATATTTTTCTTAAACCGCATCGCTTCAACTTTTTGAAAGTACACACAAAAAGTCAAGTGAAGTGCAGTCGCAGTGATGATGACTTTGCATTCACTTCAAACGCTCATCAGTGACACACAAAAAATGAGCTCATGACAAAACGTGAAAGAACCTTTTGAGACAGCAGACACAAAATATTATTTTCTTTAAAATCCTCTTCCGATCGGATTCATTCTGATTTGTTTTTCACAGGCGTGTTTTGATTATTTTTCTTGCTTTTCGTATTAGTTCTGTTTTTTTTTGTATAAGCTGAAAATCATCATCTTTTGAACCATCTTGAGCCAACAGCAAGAACCTGGTCATTTTCAACAGCACTCACGTCAAGTTCTCTTACATTTTCTTATTCATTCAAAAACTGCTGTATGTGGCTACAGTAATAGTCTCAAAATACAACAACAACACAATAAAACACAACGCGCTCAAAGAAGGCCGTCAAAACAGCAGACCAAGGCAAAACAATCAAATCATGGCAAGTGATTCCGAAAACTTGAAAAGTTTGGCAACTGAGCGGCAGAGTGCTGGGGACGGGCGGCATGTGCGGGGGCGCAAAGTTGATGGAGTGAGTGACACAAGCCAGCCAGCGTACCCGCGTGAACGCCTCAAGGCCTTGGTCGCATTTCTGCTGGCCTGCTTCACGTTCACGTTGAATTTGATAACGCTCACTGTCGTGCACGACTACACGCCCAGGTAAAGCTGACGCACCGAGAAACCGTTGCACTGCTACTTTACTATCAGTTGCACTATAAAGTTTTTTTTGCTTTTCGAGAACACAATTGGTGGTAAAATTGGCAGTGAAGCATTTTCTGACTGTGACAAGGCCATTTTCTGCTGTATACACATGTGTCCTGTTCGTTTGCTGTCTCTCTATTCTATGATTCGATCACCAAGCAGCAGCTGTGTGCAGCCGTTGCTCAGTGACAAAAAAACACTCAGCAATGTTTGAAAACGCACTTTTCTCTTGCTCGGTTTCTTGCTGCGTTGTTTTGAGTGTTTTCAGAGATTCGCAGTTGCCCGACCTGATGTTCGTGTTGATTCCGTACCAAGAGTGGGCAGCAGTAGCATCGGAGGTGATCATGGTCGTGTGCATTTGTCAGACGCTGCTGCTTGTGCTGTTGCACCAGTACCGGTGGATCCTTGCGCGGCGCTTCTTTGTGGTGCATGCACGTAAGTGGCATATACGCTGGAATAAAACTGACTGGTTTTCGCTGAGGAACACTGGCGCAATATTTAAATGAAAAAATGTGATCGAGTTTTGAGGAAAAACAATTTATTTACTTACAAATATACTTACAAGTCGCGTCTGTAGCGCAGGTGTAGGGCTTTCGTCTGCCGTTCTGTAGGTGGAAAGTTCGAGCCTCGCTGCGGATAAGACACGCAATGGAGAAACTAAAGTGACCAACAACATCTAATGGTCTACTCCGTCCAGAGCGGAGGGTAATTGGGCTCGGGTCAGTACTGCCCGTTTCCGCCGGAGTTTGGTATTATCTTTCTTATTAAACGTGACACAATATCACCAGCCAAGTTTGCGCGTGTGCAGTGTGTTCTGTTTCGTCGCAGTGCTGTACCTGCTTCGAGCGCTCTGCCTGTCCGTCACCGTGCTGCCCACGTCCATAGTCAACAACGCCGTCGTTTGTGCACCGGTCGCCAATCACACAAATGCTTTGCTATACTTCAAACGATTTGCCTCATTTTTGGTCAACTTTCAAGTAACCGTTAGTGTCAAAAGCTTTTTGTTGTATTTTACTTTTGATTTGGTCTTAATGAAAATCAATACTGCCATGCAGCCACACACGCTGCTGTGCGGCGACCTGCTGTTCTCTGGGCACACCGTGCAAATGTCGGTGGCGTGGTTGATGCTCTGTCGATACACACCGGCCAGCTGGTGGCCACTGCGCTTGGGCATGTTGCCATTGATGGCGCTTGGTCTGATGTGTCTGGTCATGTCAAGGGGGCACTACACGGTTGATGTGCTCGTGGCGTACGTGCTCGCAACGGTTGTCTTCACGTTGGTGCCTGTCTGTTAACGTTGGTTTTGTCTTTGCTGGTTCTCAAGTACACGACCGACAACGTTAGCTGTCGCTGTTTGTATGTATTTCCGAAAAACAAAAATAGCCAAAATCTTTCATTCGCAAAGTGCTGTGGTTTTCCATTTTGTGCAGAGCGTATCATTTATACACGGAGCTGCCGCCATCAGCACGCCGTGCCTCACCAATTGCAGTGTCCTGTCCGGTCTTTTGTGTCTCGTTTGGACTGCCCTACTGGATGGAACTAAACACACAGCCCATGGACGTTCAGCAGAACCGATTCAGGGTAAAGCTGTCAAAAATTGTCGGAATGCATTTTTTCACGTTGACTCATATCGCACACGCAGAAACAGATGCGGCAGATGTGGATGCAGATTTAGATAAATTTATAAAAACAAAATACAGTGGCGGCCAAAAGTTTGGAAACTCCTGCGTGCGCTGCATATCGCGCATTTTTGCGTCATTACAATTGTTGTGTTCATAAACACAAAGCTAGCATGTGTTGGGGAGAGACGCACAATAAAAGCACGCATATACCACCACACACACGCGCTCGCATTGGGGTTTCCAAACTTTTGGCCGCCACTGTACTTTCAAAGCAGAAAAATGCTTTCTTCAAACTAAATTGGTCAGCATTATTACTTTCTTTAAACAAACAACATTTAATCTGTACGGGTTTGCTCATGTGAGTAGATTACGCATGAACATCTGCACGCACAACAGTCTGCATCCACATGTGCAATCATTTTCTGCGTGTTCATTTCATTCTAACTGTTCATGCTAAATCGCAGTCTGCAACAATTTAAGGCACTGAAAATGGTGACATATTGAAAAGAATTGGTCCCGAATCTTAATTTTATCTCCTGGTGGACATTTTAAAAATCAACGCTTTATAAGACATGTTTTATCAATTTTAGTGGCCATGGACGAAACCGGAAGTAATATACCAACTTGTGGAAAAGATTAATCGATGACACAAAATGACGATATTCAAGTTCCAACTCAAAAAAAACTCGAACACAAAAAAAGTTCCCAATTCGATTTAATAAATAAAATACAACCCATGGTGTGTGAATACGAGTCATGCGTGTTATGCGAAAAGTAGAAATAATTTTTTTTTTAATTCTGCACACTGAGCCGTTTTAAATAAATCACATGTAAAGCGTCTTTTTCATTTCAAATATGCATGTATTGGGCAACGTTTTTATACCACAACTGAAAAAGACATTCAGTTTTTGTGGTCATTCAAAAAAGCTATCCAAACAAGAACCGAAATGACCATTTTTGCATGACAACATAATTGTGCGTTCCTTCGTTGTTCGTCGCAAAATTGTCACTCAGTAATTTACAAGCAACACTCTCGCTGCCTATATCGCTACTGTAGTTGTGAAGTTCATCAACAGTTTTGAGTGCCACGTTTCACTGTTGCACCACATAGTGCACGGTGCTTCCATCTGGTCGCCGCTGATCCATGACAAGTGTCTGCAGCACTTTGCTGCGATCATGATCCTGATGCTGTGCAGTGTTTCTATCATTTTTCTCCATCGTGCTGTTTGGCTTCTTTGACGCCCAGGCCGGCCCGAGCGCCAGCATGCGAAACGGACTGCTGAGTAGATCGCCCGTTTCATAGACGTCGCGCAACGAACGAACACAAACGATGATGGTCACCAGGGCAACAGCGGCCTCGACCAACGAGTAGCACAGCAGCACTGAGTGCACGGTGGTCTTCAGTTGGCCGCAGATTGCCAACGGGTGACTGGAGCCACGCTGGCGAGCGCTGGCTGCGGTCAACTCGGGCGGCAACACGCCAGACGCGCCAAGCAGCGCGCGCTCGTGACGCGACCACGCACACAGCTCGTTCACCTGCGCATGTACGGAATGACCGAGTAAACATGGCAGCTTTTTTCAGGGTGCAAGGAGCGCGCGAAATTTGAATGAAAGAAAATAGACGTTCAGAAACCAACATGTGTGCCAAATTTGACGTGTTTTTTCAGACTAATGGATTCTTCGTGCTATTCTGTTCAATCTTGCTCCCTTGAACACATGATTAGGACTTATGTTGGCATTTTTGAAAAAGACAACTCCTAGTCTGCGACTGATCCCGCCTTGACGGGCTGCCTTTTTTATTCGGCCATACTGTAACTGGCTGATCTGCGTTATTGAGCTTCTATTCTATGACGAGAACTCTTGGTCAACCACTGAAACTACTCGTCGGAAATTGCATTGCTCAGGAATGGTGTTTGGTTCGGTCTTTGAACACCATCAGCAGACGGGGTTATGAACACGCCTGAACAAAACGGCCGCTCTTTTCGAGCGCACCCAAGTGTTGCCAGGAAGCCTCTCAGTCTGAAGCACTGACCATGAAATGATCACATGCCAGAACATCTGTTCGCAGTGCTGAAATCATTTGGAAGATTGTAAAGTGAATGCAACGAGCCTGTGCAGCACTTTCCACGAACAGCACGACGCACATGACGAGCACGACCACAGCAAACAGCATGCACAGCAGCAGGGTGCCTCTGTCCAAACGTCGGCTCGCAATCAAACCGAGCAGTCCGGTGAGCAAGAAGCAAATGGCCGCCGTGATCGCGAATGCAGTCTCGGACACGCTGTTGGTCGCGACGTCGTAGCACAGCAAACTCGCGCCCAGCACGCAGTGCACTGTGCCAAGCAGCAGACCGCACGGGCGACACGGCCATCTGACGCACAGCACACACGGTCGTTGCTCGATTTGACTATTGCTTTCGGAACACATAACTGACCGTAAGTTTTTAACGGAAGCTTATTGACAGTACAGAGACGTCTCGAGTCACTGGTTTCTGTTTAGTTCCCAAATTTTAATTAACTCTCATCCGCCCGCAGCACACCACCAAGCAACCAATCAAACTGTGCGTGGCGTGCGACCAACCGCTGCGCTGGTTTCGTTTTGTGTTTTGCAGCGTAGATGGAGCTGTAGTTCTGGCGGAACGATTCAGCCAGCTTTGTCTCGTCGTCTTCGTCGTCGCTTGACTCGTCCACTGATTCCGTGGGTGACAGCAACAATTTGGTGGCACTCATCGCGGCGGCTGGCGGCGCACACTCTGCACTCGGCGGCTCCTGCAAAATAAAAATGACACAATGGTAAATGTGCACTGGTGATTTCATTTGTCTGCAATAACAACTTTGAGTTTGAATGAATGCACGAAGCAAAACCTTTTTGCCAGTTGCATTTCAAACGCTTAGCATCGAAAAAAGTATTGTTTTATGACGTTTTTAGAGCGACTTGCCTGATACAGACTGTTGCTGTCACTGGCACCGCTGGGCGAACTCTTACGTCTGACAGTCGAGCCGCATTCGGCCAGAGAAGCAAACACGTAGTCTGTCTGCGTTTAGCTGTTTGTTTATAATTAGCTGCCGAAGGACGTAGGAAAAGTCTTTTTTGCAGACAAAGCTGTGATTTCGATATACTGTTACTGTAATATGCTTCGTTCGCAGTTTCTGCGTTGCAACAAAAACACGAACGATTACGATTGGCATTGGTAGACGGTCTGTGTACGGATTTTGACAACATTTGCATGTAAACAAGTTGACATAAAGAATTTATTTTAAAGCTTGAAAAAGCGCTTTCAGTCACGAATTTAAGAGCAAGTCTTCTGTGCGTGGTGACGCGCACACAGAACAATCTGGTGGTTGTCCGCTGGTCTCTCTGAAAGACAGGCATTATGTTGCGCGAATGGCACCATGGCAAGCAGCAGCAGAAAGCGACTCAACAAAGTGGTTGCTTTCAGAAATACTGGTAAAAAGTTGTGTGAAAGCAGAACATAGCATGCGGGCAGAATGAGAGACGCAATTTTTCTTTTCAATGGAAAAACTGATATAGCAAGATAAGACTTTAGGATGTAATAGAATATTTGGCAAAAACGATATTGCTGGAACAAATTGTAAAAGCCTGCAGGGACCTGTCCCACACTGCAAAACCTTTTTCGCAATAGCAATCCACTTTCCAATTATGGCGCACTTTTTGACAAACACACGCGCCCATAATCGCTTCAACTGCGCCAAAAGCTTTCAAAGCTGATTTCGCTTGCACACATGCGCTTTTTTGCCCGTTTTCATCATTTGGTTCACCGCAAATCGCTAGTGTCACCACTTATCATGCATTCTCGTTGGCTGGTGCAGAGAACTCACTGAATGAATGTTTGTTCATCTATCATTGTCTTGTTCGTCAATGTTTCTCAAACCAGAAAAAACTTGTGATCCACACAGTCTACATATAT
>JASANC010000812.1:0-20605 GCA_030248135.1 Theristus sp. LFF4_11 | reverse complement strand
TATGTGGTGATTGGTGAAGCATCATTTTGCAGAAGCTTTTGTGGCAAGGGTCAAGTGAAATACGATGAAGACAAGGTGACTGCTAAACTAAGTGCATATGCAGACTGACATCGAGGTTGTTGGTAAAGGGCAACTGATGAAATGTTATTTTTCGAACGCAATCCGCTGCTGGCTTCACTTTGCAGTTCTGCAGAATCTGGCCCCCTAATCGGGGTCAGCTATCCGGTCTCCTTGGTAACCGTCCCTGCCCGCTCCCCACACCTACACGGTCACTGTCCAGTCTTTGTTTTGAATTTATTGAATTGAACGGGCAACTCTGGAAACCAATAAAAGCGAAATTAGTTTGATTTGAAAACAAAAAAAAATTGGGTACCATTGGGTGGCAAAAATAAGCAAATTAGGTCGGTTCTATTCCCGAAAACAGCATTTTACGCTGCTCAAAATCACGAATTTGTCCAGATCACAACCCACGCCGACGGTTTTAAACGGAAAAGAAACCGTTTCCCCCTCTCCCCACACCCCCCCGGGGCCCAAACACCAAAAAAGTAAAACCAAACGAACGAAACAACAAAACGACAACTATACTCCGTCACAAGCCCGAATAGGCGAAGCCGTTAGAAACGGTTTTAAAACGGAAAAGGTAAAATCAAGCGTCCTTTTTACCAACCTAACGTACTGCTTACCCCACTGAGGAAGCCCCGCGCCCCGACGAGGGGCCCAAAAATTGCAGACAACAAGAAGAAAGACCCAACGGAAAACAAACGAAACAACAAAACAGGCCAACTAAGCGTGTCTTTGTTGGGTAAAAACATGGGCAAGGCAAACCTTGCCCATTACCAGTGTCAACTGCATGGTGATTGTTTGTTTCACTTATTTTTGAATACTTTTTGTCATCATCTTACTCACTCATGTTTTTGCAGCTGATACTGCGTGTTCAATAAAAGTTGAAGTATGAATTGTGCGCATATTGCGTATTCGGTTCGAATTTCGCGGCTCGACATTGATCTGGTGAAAAAGCGAGTGTCGAGAGCTGGCACAGTCACCGCCGCCGCCGCTCACAACGCACATCACCACGCAAACAACAACTCAACCCAAGTTGGCTCAACTGGCGCTTGCGTGCGAGCTCAACGGAACGGATTTTCGAAAAGTCCGTCTAGCTCTGCCAGCGCGAACTCGTCACATTCTGGCCATTGCTTTGACAATGCCGGTGGCCAAAATGACTCCAACAGTACGGGTAATTGGAACTGTGTTGGTGAGTGAGCAGTGTTTTCGAAAGTGAGCATTTGATTCGTGACAGCTTTGTCACATCATCTTTTGGACACTTTCAGAATGTGGCACATCATTAAGTCCGTGGCTGTGCTTGTATTGCGGTTTGATCCACTGCGGGCGGTAAGTATTCTTGCTTTTTTGGGTTTTCCGTCTCATTCTTTTTGGATTCGTTTCCAAAAAGTTTGTTCATTTCAGTTACGTGAACCAGGATGGTTTAAAACACTACTATTACTTTCGTGAGCATGGCGTCTGCATGGATTGTCACAATTATTCAGTGTTTTGGTTCGTATTTTTGGTTGCACAGTTCTGCAGCTGAAAAAAATCTGTGGTTTTGGATACACGCTTTTTGCAGTTATTCATGCGATGATTTCATTTGTAACGACACGGATGACAAAAAGCTTGATTCGATTCGCCGTTCACTTCAATACTATAACGATTTGCGGTGCGGTATTTTGTTTTTTTATCAAAAAATTCAATTGTTGACAAATTGCTGTTGAAAAGTCACATTTTGTGGCTATGGAATTGTTTCATTTATCTAGTTGGTCCGATCACAATTATCACACTCCCCCATGGACGTCGCCACCACCAACAGTCTCGATCACAAACGATCAATCGGTAATCTACTGCTGCAAAAGTGCATTTTTTTATTTGTGCGCGGTGAAAGCGATTTGCAAAAACTGCTTGGTGTGAAGCGCATTCAGACGGAGCATTTTGCCAGTAAGCTGCTTGGGTGACATTGTGCAGCACCAGCGTCAATTTCTTTTCAGGACGATCCCGGTGAGCCACCACTGCTGTCGCCGATGCTGCAGACGGACGCGAACGAACTGACGCAGTCGCAGCAGCACACCAAATCGCCCTCCACTTCGCCGTGTAACTTGTTTGCATTATTGTGTTTTCCATTGTTTCGGTCCGAGTCGTTCGTTTTCGTTACTTTCGTTACTTATACATCATACTTTTGCTTAGCAGAAATAATTTTTGCTCTCTGATTCATTTGTTGCTGACATGCAGTATTGCAGTTCGAGTGTTTGTTCCGTTTGCAGTCCACAGCAGCACACCGCCAATGCCAACGCGATCATACTCCAATCCGGTGGTGGCGACGAACAGTGTTGCCAGTGGCACCGCAATAAAGACGATTCGTATTCGCCCGGTCGGCGGCAGCGGCGTGGTGCAGTCGAGCTCAACGGTGCCACGAGAGTGCAGCAACAGACAGCCGACGACGACGCTGCTGCTGAGCACGCCGCAGCACCTGCGACACCAGCAGCACAACTACGCCGCCTACAGACGGCTGCCCCCACGCACGCACCCTGCGCGTTCGCTGCTGCTCGTTGGCGACAAACGGCCGTCAGCTGGAGGCAATGGGCGCCAAATGGACAGTGCTGCTGCGAAGCGTGCTGCGGTGCCAGGTGGCCGTCAGCACTCGTACCAGCTGACGGGCGTGCCTCTGAGTGCTGCTCACACGCCACTCAGCTTTGTCAGTCGAAACGCGCAGTCGACACAGCGAACCATCACTGCTGGTTGGTGGCTGGTGCACTTGTGTCATCAGCTCACATTGCAACATGATTCACAGCGTTGCCTACTTATTCGAACGTATCTCACCGAAATGACATCATCTGCTCTGAAACATGCTCGACAGACCGCACTTTTAGTGTGGCCAAAATTCTGGTGCCTGTGCGTTTTTGAAGCAAACGGCGTCATTTCCGTTTAGCACGCTCGAATAAGGCGTTCTATATATTATTGACTTTATTCTGTGCAAACGTTAAAGAATTCATTTCAGGCTGCGCCCGATTGAGCACGTCAACAGGTGCTGCTGCATGCACCGGCGGCGAGCAGTCTGCGGATGTGGCGTTTGCTGCCGACAGTGGCGGCAGCAGTGCCAGCAACAACAGCACACTCTCAAACGTCACAACCACACAGCACTCACCGGCGTCGCAGTCACCGCAGTCCTTGGCAAGTGACACGACAAAACTGCAGTTCGCAATGTCGACGCCGCCGCCAGAGCCAGCGAACAACGAAGAACAGCGACCAGGGGTGAACATTGAGCTGCTTGCGTCGACTGGGCAGGCCAGTGCCAGTGCTCTCTTAGCGGTCGATCACAGCACAGACGAGTTTTATTCAGCCGATGAATTGGTGAAACGAGCGAAGCTGCCACACGTTTGTTCATTTGCATATTTTTTCTATTGTTGCAGATTTTGTCAATCTTAATTTCAACTGAACGTTTCATTAGTTTACTTTCAGCAGTTTTCACAGTTGCCTGTTCACCACCGAGTGCTGTTTTTATTGCAGGCTGCGTCGTGCAGCGAGCTGTCGTGTCACACAGGTCTGCGTGGCCTGCGCAACCTGGGCAACACCTGCTTCATGAATGCTGTGCTGCAGAGTTTGAAGTGCGTTTTTATACGGTTGCACGTCTTGACGATTCGGTTGCTTCAATTACGAAATGAATTTCAGCAACATCGAGACATTCTGCTACTATTTCCACCAGCTGCCGCAGATTGAGCCACCGAAAAACGGTGGCCACAACGCTACGGTCAGCCGATACAACACTCGCCGCAGTGGACCGTCGGAAGCGTGCGTTTGGTTCTCTGACTCACATTCGCAGATTTCAATTTGTTGCATTGCTGATTATAATTGGCGTAATTCACTTATTCTCGTCAGTGATTGTCTATCTGCTTCAGATTCCTAACGGAAGAACTCCGCAAAACGTTGGTCGCCCTGAGTCAGTCTGGCTCTGCGATCGCCATCTCACCAGACTCGTTGTTTCAAGTCGTCTGGAAGCTGGTGCCGCGTTTTCGGTAATCCACACCACTGTTATCATTTGTCCATGAATGGACTTGTTTTGTGTGACTGAAACCGGAGATTTATCGATGTAGATGTCATTGTTTTTGCTTATTCAGTGGCTTCCAACAACAAGACGCACACGAATTCCTGCGTTGCATCCTCGATCGGTTGCACTCTGAGCTGCGTTTCGTGCTGCCGACAGCGAGCGTCAACAAGAAGCACCAGCAACAGTTCAACGGCGGCAGCGTCGTGAGCGCCATCTTCGAGGGCATACTGCAGTCGCGCGTCACCTGCCTCGACTGCGCCACGGTCTCCACGAAAAAGGACCCGTTCTTGGGTGCGTGCGCCGTGCACGCTTGCGCACGTTCACTTCATTCTTTCGCTTTTTTGTTGTTTTGCTCATTTTTGAAGAAATTCTTTCAGATTTATCTTTGGATATCCCGGTGACGAAGAAAGGCGAAAGCGTGCAATTGGCCGGTTGGTTTGTGTCCGTTTTACGAAAAGTCTTCGGCCAACAGCCAAGCATCTAAGCGACTAAGCATTCTACGCGACGCCACTTTCAGATTGCTTGAATCGGTTCTTTGCCAAGGAAGAGCTGGACCGCTCTGAACAGTACCACTGCAACCGATGCCAGTGTCGCCAGCCATCCACAAAGCAGTTCTTCATTGCGCACATACCTGATGTAAACGCTTGCGCTTGTTCTTTACTCTCCAGCAGATTGTCAGTTCAGGTTTTAGATGAAATCGAAGTTAAAAAGCACTGGACAACAGTGACAGTTCGGTGGTATCGGTTTGATTCAGTCTGTTGGCAATTGCAACGTTACGCAAATGCAGCATGTCGGACACTGTGACGCCACTGTGTCTGTTGCATTGCAGGTGCTGTGTTTGCACCTGAAGCGCTTTCGCTGGGGCCACTGCAATCGCTCCAAGCTCGACCATTATGTGCACTTCCCATTGGACGGCCTCGACCTGCGTGCGTTCGTGGTGCCGGCCGCTGCTGCAAACGCCAAGCAAAGCGCCAGTTCGCACGTGCAAACACGCAGCACTCGCAAACAACAGCAGCAACAGCAGCATCTCTATGATCTCGCTGCGATCGTCGTGCACCACGGCTCTGGGTTCGTTTCGTACTGTGCATTTATGTGCACACATCCGACAGAAATGACGTCATTTCTTTTGAAAAAACATTCGCTGGTCATGAAAAAGCGCCGGTCTTTCAGTGTTGTCAATCAGTTACTTTAAAAAGCGTGCTGGGATCAAGCCAGCTGAATGTCTGGCGCTTGTGTGGGACCAACAAATGTTTTTGAAGCGAACTCGGACGCTTGAATAAACAGGCCATACATCACTGATTCGAGTTCTTGCTGATTGGCCCGTTTTGTATCTAAGTGTGTGTCGATGCAGTGGCTGTGTTTGTTGTGTTCAGCGTCAGCAGCGGCCACTACACGGCGTTTGCGTTGCACAAGCGCTGCTGGTACCACTTCAATGACACCACCGTGCGCCTCAGCACCCAGCAAACTGTGGCCAATCAGCGCGCTTATATCCTCTTCTACATCCGCAGGAAATCACCGTAAACTCAGCAAAAGTAAAACTGAAATGTCACGTGAAATGAATTTGTGCTCATTCAAAACATATTGTTAGTGTTACAATGATTCCAAGCTTTCTTTCTTTTTCTGTTTTGAACACGAACTTTGTTTGAGCTCCTCTTGTGCCACATGCCGTTTGTTTTTCGGACTGTATTTCGTATGTGTTTTTACACACACCACACACACACACACACATTTGGTCTTCGTTTTTTGTGATGGTTTATTTTTTGTTTTCTTCAGCCTAGAGCCGTCTTTCACAGCAACCACCGTTGTCTGTCTCTTTCTCTCTGTTTTTATCTGTCTGTCCACTCCAGAAACTCGACTTATTTGTCTTTTCGTTTAGTATTTTATTTCATCATTTTCGTCGAGCTGCGTCCGTGAACGCAAGTAGTGTTCAAGAAGTGTGTCGTCAAAATCGACAGCGACCGCTGATAGACTGCGTGCTGTTTGTTTTAACAACCCATTCTGTTCTCGATTCGTTGTTGAACCGATTACGAAGAACAAAACTCAAATGATAGGCACCGTGTTTTATTATCTGATTTGTAAAGAATCGTGTTTCTGTCGGTTACTGTCTGCTTCACGGGTTCATTGTGTATTCGTTTTGCAGAATGAATAACGGAGAAATAATAGTTCAGAATTCAGATCTTGATTGCTTTTGTTCTTTTGTTTTTCGGTGAGGAAAAAGTTGGTTTTAGGGTTCTTAAATGTTTTATCAAGCGAAGCGGCACTCTTTTTGCATACAAAATTCGATTTTGTATTTGATGATATTTCATCTGGTGGTAACAGAAATCATCAAAAAGTTCCGTAAATGTTACTTTCTTTTTTCGTTCAATTCTCGCCACTGTCACGTTGTTGCTCAACTGAACAATTCACGCTTTTTTGTTTGCACAAGTTTTATTTTAACTTCAATTTCGTTCTTGTTTGTAAGATAATGGGTACACGGACTGTGTTATTCTGGAATAAAATTTCAGTGTTTTTTTTTGGAAACTCGATGTTGATTATTGCAAGTCATGAGCAGCCGTAACTGATCGGCTTCATCAGTACCTGTGCCGTGCCAGTATGCTTTGTCGTTTGTGTCCAGTGCGACGGTGTGCTGGCACGTGGTGCATCTGTCGTGCAATGCGTAGTGTGTGCCAGCACGGATGCACGTCGTTGCAGTGCCACCGTGGCACGCGTGTGCTTTGCGTGATCAGTTGTTTTCGCGAGCACAGGCTTCGCGATCGTCACACCACCGCGTACGTGTCTGTCTGCGCGTGCGCGACATGAGCTATGAGCTTCAAATGGCCGTGGCAGTATGAGTTTCCGCCGTTTTTCACGTCAGTTGGTTTTCGCTTTGAAATTGTATTCAGCGATTTTTTGCTAACATTTTCAAGAAATTGTTTCTGTCAAGAATATAGGTAGTAAAAATAACTTTGCTTTCAGGTTGCAGCCGAATTTGTCGACGCGTGAGAAGCAGTTGGACGCGTGGGCGTCTTTAGTGTTGGACTTTTGTCAGCATAATCGAATTTACACGTCCGATCTCACGGAACTGCAGCAATCCGAGTTGTTCTGCAACACACGCATAAATCGTTCGTCTAATCTTGTTTCGGTTGGAGACACCGATTTCTGCACGGGCCGTCCCATTTGTGCCTCTGATGTTGCCGGGCCAACATGCAGGGATCCGCCCGATTTGTCGTCCGTGCTTTGTTTTAAATTTTTTTTCGATTGCAGGTCAGCTGAATCAGGAAGCAGTCAGAGCCGTTTTTGACGTGTTGGACCGAAGACGTTCGTTTCATGCTTTTTTATTTGCCCCATAGTAGTCAGTCATGCAAAAAAGAAACTCAGATGAGCATGCATTTTAGGACACGTGGATTGGCTCGACAAGAATCACACCCGTTGTCACATTTACTGGCGACGACCGGAGGAGTGGGCAAAACTGATATACGACTGGGTCAGTGGGGTTGGAAATGAATGAAAAATGGCAACTTGTTGACAAAGCAGCGGTTGAGTGAGCTGGTTTGTTGTATTTCGTTTGCACTCGCACACAGGTGGTCAGCAACGGCCTGTTGAACTCTGTCTGCACGCTGTACGAACTGACGCACGGCGACGACACTGCCAACGAACGTGCGTCCGCTTGAGCCATTCGCTGTTTATTGATGCGATTGTGATCTCGCTCAACTCAGCCATTGTTTTGCTTTCATTACGGCCGTGCAACACCGTGGCTGGTGCGCGGTGATCGGATCAACGTTGTTCACGATTGCCGTTGCCGCATGTTGTTGTGTGTTGCAGCATTCCATGGTCTCGACAAGGAGGTCCTGTTGAAATCACTGCAGCACCTTGAACAGCAGAAACGAGCAGAGTTGATCACAGTCGGCGGCAACGAGGGCGTGAAATTCTTCCAGTGAAACGCAACGTCCAAAAAAACATAATCATTGTCCAGTGTCGCTGAACAACACCCGTGTCATTAAAACACTTGTTGATTGAAAACAAAACAAAATCCGGATTGAGCAAAGCACACGGCAATGAGCGCCGAAGAGGCTGAGCAGCCGGCTGAGTGTGACGAGGAGGCAGCGCGGCAGGCGCAGGCAGGGCTGCTTGCGAGCGCGCGTGACGTCATCGACGAGGGCGACGCCGTGCTCGTGTACGTGTCGTTCGGCCACATGTACCCGATCGTGGTGCGTCGCGGCATGACGCTGACCATGCGCTACGGGGCACTCCGGCACGAGTTCATCATCGGGCGGCCGTACGGCAGTCGCGTGCAGGCCACGGCCGGCTACGTGCGCGTGCTGCGTGCCACGGCCGACCTGTGCACGCGCTCGATGCCGCACCGCACGCAGATCGTGTACACGCCGGACGCCGCCTACGTGCTCGCCGCGTTGGAGTTGACCGTCGGCAGCGTCGTGCTCGAGTCCGGCACCGGCAGTGGCTCCGTGACGCTGGCGCTCGCCGCTGCAGTCGCACCCAGCGGCCATGTGCACACGTTCGATGTGCATGCGCAGCGTGCACACGCCGTCGCCACACAGCTGCAGCAACACGCCATGGCACAGGTGTGCGCACGTCGCAGCACTCGAACGCACACACGACTCGAGCAAACTAAGCAAACTGCCTGTATTCGTTGCACTGCAACCTCGCAGCGTAGCATTGCAGTGTGTTGCACGTGCAACGTTGTATGGCTGAAATGTTTCACGCGCTCTCTCGTGCACAGTTTGTGACGACGCACGTTGGCGATGTGTGTGCGAGCGGCTTTGCCGGCGTGCGCAGTGACAGCGTGGACGCGGTGTTCTTGGACGTGCCGCGTCCGTGGGAGGCGCTGCCGTGGGCGCTGTCCGTGCTGCGGCGTGACCGTGCCACGCGTGTCTGCACGTTCTCCCCGTGCATCGAGCAGGTGTCACGGAGTACGATGGCGATGCGACAGCTCGGTTTCGTTCAGCTGAGCACCGTCGAGATTGTGCCACGTCACTATAAAGTCAGTCGACAGGCGACGCAACATTGGTGGCCGACGGACGACAGAAAACGGCAGCAGAACTGTGCTGGCGCTGCTGAGGACGACGGCAACGAGCAGCTCGTGTGTTTCCCGTGGCCCGTGCAGCAGCCGACGCACACCGGCTATCTGAGTGCGGCCACGTTGCTGCCGCGCCACTGACGCCCCACTTCTCCGTCCCTCTTTTACGGTCGTACACACCACCGTTCACGTGACGCTCCTTTCAGACATACCCCATTTAGGTCTTCATAAGTTGTTTTCAGTTTTGTTTTTGATTATCCGGTTAACGTTTAAAACTTACTCTACGGTTTTCTAACTGTTGTATTTGTGTTTATCGAACTGAATTTCTAATCTCTCATCTGTTTCACAAGTTTACCTGTGGAAGTGAATAACCCGGATTAATATTCAAATTTCTTCAATTTTGACAGCCACCGTGTTGTTCTTAACCTCACATGTGAACCAATATTTATGTGGGTTTAAGCGAACTACATTCCTGCTGAATTGTTTATTTCTTTTTTTTTGTTTTTTTCTAGTTCTCGATATCTGAAGAAGTAGTTTTCAATTTTCATGCTTGCATTTTCTCGGTGTTGTGCTTTGTCTTGCGTTGTAGTGTGTTGCGTATATCGCTTTGCCATGTTGAAGTAGTTTGCAGGTCATTGAATTGTAGTGTAGCAAATCTGCTTGTGTCGCCAAAACTGCATTAATTGGTTGTTTGTATTTCAGAATAATCTTTTTTAAGTGGTGAACCGAGATGTAAGTGGTTTTATATGTTTAGCCTGTCATCAAGATTGAAAATGCGTGCCAGAAATTGACCAGAAACGAGTTTGACCATCTTATCAAAAAATGTACTGTCGTTTTTTGGAAAGCAGTATTTATCGTTCACGTAGTTGAGTTGTTGTTGTTGTTGTTGTTATTGCTTAACACAAATTAACTTATTTTCTTCTCAAAAATGACTTAGCAGCCAAGTCACAAATTTACCAACGTTTCGTACCTTGAAATTCATGATAATTATGCACATCAAACAAAAAGTTTCGCAATTCTGTTTGCTCGCTCGTTTTGCCAGCAGGGTGTGTGTGTGTGGTGTTTGACAGTCTTTGTTTTCAGTTTTTTTTTAATTTTAGTCAGTTCGTTTTTTCGCCATGATTTACTAAATCTGGTTTGATTGAACACGAATTAATGTTCTGATTGTTTTTATTTTGTAAGTTGACTTGAGTATTTTTTCAACCACCGCGTATAAATCACTCACAGCAGCATAGAGCCAACAAATCAATAAATAAAGGTGATGCTAAAATAATGTTGGTTTGGTTCTGCTAATCATATAATACAGTCCAATGTCGTACATGTATTAGCACAGATCATCATCGTAGAAATATGCTCGATACTCGTATTGTTGAGAAGCACAAAAAATATTCACGGAACAACAAAACAAGATAAAACAATCAGTTGTATAGGTATGTTGTATTCTTGATTTATGATTGTACTGTCATCCAAAGTGATCACAAAAATATATCTTTTGGTTGCTGCTTATCAATTTGGTATTACTACTTGGAAGCGTTCGAGTTGTCTGACTTCCAAAGCTTTTGTACAAATTGCTCTAGACGAGCCTTTCGGGCCACCCGCTGAAATCAACAAAACTGGTTTGTTCTACGAAGTTCAAAGTTAAGGTGGATGAAAATATTCAGATTGCTCAGACTGCCCACCTTTCTCAAGATCATTTGTTCCTGAATGTTCTTTAGCGACATCGAGTCATCATCGGCATTGCTGCTTGCGCCCAACGTCTGTTTGCCTTTGTCTGATTTTGCTGGCATCACGAACGGCTGCAAAACAAATTTTATGGTTCGTTTTCGGGATCACATTCTGGTCGGGTTTCTTTTGGATGGATTTCTGGTTGGTTTGAGAGCAGCTCGGTTACCTGACCGAGGAAAAAAGGAATAAAGCTGACCGTGAAATCTCGCGTGATCTTCAACGGTGGCTCAAGCATACGAAATATGTACGGCCGCTGGTTGACGTAGTAGCGATTTTTGTTGTTTTTCGATTTTATGTGTGTAAAGAGTCGCTGTTGTTTGTCGACCCTGTACTCGCACATGTACACGTCGTCTTCGTGGTAATGTGGCAGACGGGGCCGCCCGGCTGTGTAGACGGTGCGTTCCAGCACCAGGCATCGTGCTCGCACGCACGAAAGGGGAAGTGTGTCGTACAGAGGCGTGCAGAACAACTGCAACAAGCAAGTTATGACAAAATGTTCAATGCGCATTGTTTAACTGAAATAGCGGTTTCAACAACAAAATAAAGGCGACAGGAGGATGCCTCCGCTTAAATAAATGTACCTCTTGTTTGTGAAATCGCCTGGTTGGCTCACAGAACGTCTCGTGCGGTCGCGCGTAATAATTGCCGAACACGAAACGCTGGCCACTGAAATTTTTGTTAGACTTTGAATATTCGTGTGAAAACGATGTTACTGCGACACGTGAAAACGAATTGTTCTAGTGAAGTGAAAAGGTGAAAAATGAAGTGAACAATTCGACATCCTACTTTGGCCCAGTAAAAAGTCTATCGACGCGGAATACGCGAACATCACGTCGCCGCAGTGCAGTTGTATTGCTGTGCGTTTGTTCACCAGCAGCGCTGCTGCGTTCGTTCCGCAGCTTGCTGTCGTGATCTTGGTTGCTGCGAGCTGTGGTGTCGTCTTTGGATGAACTGGCGACACAGGCGTCGTGAAATCTGCGCAGCGCCATTTTATCGGAATCCGACAGCCACCGCTTCACGTAAACGCATTCGTCAAGTCGAATCTGCAAAACGCAGTCGTTGCGATGCGAATTCAAAACTGGCTAGTTAAATATTGACAAATAACGCTGAGAAAAAGTGAAAAATTGCTAAAACCTGCAATTTCGTGTCCGGTTGTGTCAGCGTGCGGTAATACGTGCAGTTTGGAAATCGATCACTGGGCTGCTCAACAAGTCGTATGTCAACCGACGGAGTTCGTTTGACATTGTGCGCGCAAAAGTAACAGATGAACTCCTCCCTGCCGCCGTCGGTAGCACATTCGGAATGCAGCCAATAGTGGCATCGATCGCATTGTAGCATCAGACCGTCGTCTTCGTAAATTCCACAAATGCATCGCACACAGTCCAGAGAGTCGTTATCCGTTGCTGAATTTTGACAAAGGTTGGTTGAATTTGTTTTGATGATTGAATGAAGGTTAAACAAACATTAAAGGTTGCTTTGTTGCAAAACCTACAATAAAAAACCAAGTTCAAAATCCAGCCTACCGTTTGTTTTCAGTTTTTCGTTCCACATATTGCTCGCGTCATCCGAATCGTGTTCACCAAGAATGGTCGAACCATCGACGTACGAAAGATCAACTACGGTTGTTAACAGCACGTCACCGTGCACTGATCGCTGCACATTATTGGCTGGTTTGTGGCTTTCATTTTTTGATTCGGGCCTCTTCTGCACTTCTTTAATTTCTTCGATACTGCTTTGTTGGTTCTTTGGCAAAAATGTATCATCCAGTTGCATCCCAAGTACGTTTTTCAATTGTTCAACAGCCCCGCGTTTTGCACGTGTGTATTCTGCAGCCAGCTGTTCTTCATCTGTCATGCCACGCAAGAGCTCCGACATGTCTGCGTCGAACTTCGCGACTGAATCGTACCGACCGTCCAGCACTTGCTGAGAAAGCGAATTTATTGCTGACACACTTTTGCTCGGTCCACCTGCCGCTTGTTTCATAGCGTTGCACACCTGTTTAACAAATATTGTATTTTGATGTTTTACTGTCAGTTGCACTATCTTCTAAATACTATACAGGGTGGGCCAAAAAAGGGTCACCTTTTGATTGTCTACAACTCGTCAACCACTTGTTAATTCTGCTGAACTTTGAAACTAACATACCCACGGGCCTCACTTCGATCTGCGCAAAATTTCAGCCCTAATTCTCCAAAACAAATTTGAAAATACCCGGCTTTAACAGCTTTTTATGTTAATCTTTTTGAAGACCCATTTAGCCAAAAGTGCATTCATCTTAATTCTGAAATGCTATGAAAGCAACAATGCACCTGCAATAAAACTTGTGCCAATCTTGCCGATTGCATCAAGTTTTCGTTTTCGCACATCGCCGCCAGTCGCCGAGTGGTGCGCAAAGGTTTTCCGCTTTTGCAGCACTGTAGATGGGCGGAAATTGCAGCTGCCAATGTTGGCAACTGTGACTTTCCAGAACTCAAGGAATCGGTAACTGCTGGCGGCTCGCCAAGTATTGCTCGTGCTCGGCTACAATAGTGATGGGTTCCTTTAACGTTCATGAACTTATGTGACAAGGCAATAGAGAACAAATTTTTTACACACCAGCGCATCATGCGTTCCAAATTACGCAGCAGAAACATTCGATGCCGATGAATAAGAGCGCGTTCCCTGTGTGATAACGGGCGAATAACGCTACCGTTGCTTCCGTTTTTATTAGCAACTGTTCGATTGTCATCTCCCGCTGTGTTGCTGCTGATTGTGCCCCTACATTTCTCGCTATCACAGAGACACGCCCTGACCGAATCGACGTGTGTTGTGTCGAACGAGTTGAATCGATAATCGTAACACAATTCTTCACCAGCTTTGATGTTACGACCAGCAAACAGCGCCACTCGATGTTGACCGTTGACATTCCTACACAAAATTTACCACATAAAAAGTTGCCACGTTGCCAATCGTGTGCGTTACAGTATAACCAAGTAAATAAGGCAGTCCTTGTCTTCTCAATCAAGGCGAGATTAGTTCCAGACAAGGAGTTTCCATTCTCAAAAATGCCAAGATATTTGCCGAACATGTGTGTAATGTACAAAAAAATGAACAGAAAACACGAATAACAAATTTTAAAAAACACGTCAAATTTGACCGAAATTGAGTTTCTGACCGTCTTTTTTCTGTCATTCAAATTTCTCGCGCTCCTTGCACCCTAAAAAAGCTGCGTTGTCAGCCAGCGTGCTTGTTATGTATCACGCTTAAAAGTTGCCTAAAATACTTGTTTGTATTCTTTTGACTGACCATTTTTGAACAACGCAGTTTGGTTGACAGCTGTGGTTGAACGTTCGAGCAATGTTGCCAGCTCTGTAGGCATCGATGACGTAGCCTGCATCCAACATCAAAGCATAATGGTGTTTATATTGCGCATAGGCATGTTCCAGTCGTTCCATGAATCGCTCCGTTGACAAGACCTCACCGACGTATTCGCAGAGGAAAGCACCTGAAGCAGTTTGGACGATTGAAATGGTGTAACAAATGGGACAAAATCGTCGCAGAACCTACTGTGAACATGAACATTATGGGTAAAAAGTCGCGTACCGTCAGCAATGTCTTGTTTCGTTCGAACGCCCCAACCGCGCGGCGATGCGGTGTCGAACACTTCGAGACCGGCAAACCATGTGCGCTGCTGTATACGCCGGTTGGAGCAGACTGAAACGTCCAGACGGCAGTTCTCACTAGTGCATTCGATGTACATCATTCGATTCAGGCAGCTGTCGTCACACGCCTCATCGGCTTGTTCACAGGAGCACATGGAGGCAGCCGGCCAGCATGGTGGTTGGTCGATGTAAACGTCTAGCAAATAGCAATTCATCAGTACTAAAACGGTGAGCTTTTTTTCTGGATTACACTGGAATTCATTAGACTGCTAAACAGTACAAATGCACGTACTCATTTTGATGTGGCGGTAGTGAATAGATGAATCGCTTTTCATCTTTGTGCATTGTGTTTCCCACCATATATCGTAAGGAAGGCGAAAATTCTGTCCACATTCTGACAATACAGCGTCAGCGAGCTCCTTGTCGAATGTTATGACGTTGCACGGTGCAGCAGACTGCGTCGGATAGCTAAAAAGTTTTTGTGGAACTTGATGCTACTCGCAAGGTTAAAAAGAAACATCGTATTTTTAAAATTACAATATCTTTTGGGAAACAAATTGCTTACCACATTTTACCGGCCTTCAGGTAGCGTTTGCTTGGAGATAATAGTTTCGAGGAGTTGATCAGTAGTAAATATTGTGGGCTGCAGTTTGGATTAGTTTCATTTGACACTGAAGGCGACTTGGCTGTTGGTGATGTTTTTGGTGAACGTGTTGCGCAGGTTCTGCAGTAAAAAATTTTGAAATAGATTTTGTTTTGACATCAACTGACAATTCTTTTGAATTATGTGACAACTTACTTGCACTTTCTATTACGCCTGCATTCAGCTCGTAGCACCCAAAGGCCACATCCTCGACAGCGACAAAACGAACTGCACATTTTATTGCTGGTGTTAGACGCGGACGTATCACATGGAGATGATTCATCATAAGACTGAGACGCGTCTTGCTGACTTAATAATGGTATTGGTGTTGAAGTTGTGCTGCTTACTGGAGGTTCGCTACTTGTCGGTTTCGTGTTTGTTTTCGCAACGTTAGTTTTACGTTTCTTCGGTGGCAAATGGTGAAGGTTATATTGTGACGATAATGGCGGAGAGGTATCAGCAGGTTGAGATTTTATTTGCTCGACAGGCGTTGCTGAAGAACTATTGGCTTGCAAAGCGCAACGTTTGTCTTCACTAGACGCGCGACGCTTCAGTGCACTGAGATTGATTTTCACAAACAATCGTCGTTCATCGACACTAACCAGCGACTGCTGTTTGTGCGCTTGATGTTTTGCATCTTTTCTGTCTGTTTTCGCTTTATATTTAAGTTGTTTCATCGGTGAAAGTTCTGGTGGCTGAGATGACGAAGCAGATGGTGCATTATCATCGGATGTAATATGCTCGTTTGTGATTGCTTCTAAAACTGGGCAGTCGTCACCGTTTTCATCTTCTAAATCGCTACTGTCTTCTTGTTCAAGACCATTCACTTGGGCTGATGCTGTTGATTCTAACGAAGTATGAATTAGTAGTTCATTTGTCGCTGCCTTGAATTCGGGACTTTTTTCGGCTCTTGCGTTATTGTGGTTCGCTAACTGATTTTTCTGTTCTTGGTCTAGTTTCTCCTTCTCCAGTTGATCTTTCTTTTCTTGTTCTAATTTTTCTTTTGCCAGTCGTTCTTTTGTTTCGTTTTCTATTTTTTTCTTTTCCAGCATTTCTCTTTCCAGCCTCACTTTTTCCAATCGCCTTTTCTTTTCTTCTATCACCTCCGAAACCCGTTTAAAACAAAGTGGTAGCTTGGCTTGTCCACTTTTATTGTAATTGTCGATCAAATGAGAAATTTCCAATTTTAGCAGTTTCATAGTCAATCGATCGACATGACATTTCGGTGTTAGAACTTTCTCAGGACAACGCACATTTCGACGATAACGATGTAACCGCTCTAGCATTTCTCGTTCTCGGCTCGTAACAACCCTGCGTTTCTTTGTGTGATCTTGATTTGTAGTTGAATCACCAGGAGGTTCTTGCGCTGGTAGTGAGGTCTTGTCCTCGTAGCCTTGCGTCTTGGGAAAAGATTCAACCGCCGTACTGTTGAAATTGTCGCTCTTCTCTTTTGAAAGATGCGAAACAGGCTCACTGAATTCCATTTTTTTCAAACGCTTCTTTGGAACGTCTTGTGCGGGTGCGCTGTCAACAATTTCTGCAATCCTTTTGGCTGGTTCAATTTGACTTGCATTTGTTCTGTGTTCTGCGGAACCGTCGTTCTTTTCGGCGTTTGCAGTCGTTTCTTCAGTTCGTTCAGCTTCATCTGCGACATTGCTCATTTTCCCTCTTAGCAAACTTGTCAACTGCTTCAGCTGTTTTGCATCCAAATTCTGCAGTAGGCTGTTTGCCAGTGCGTTCGGGTCTCGCTCAACAACAATTTTGTCCGCCAGATCAACGACCGATGCTGAGAACGATGCGGATGATGGCGTGGGGCTGCAGATCGTTTCGTGGGCTGATGCCTCCGATGGGGAATGCGTGATTTCTACCGAAGATGCAGAGGGTGGCGTCGATTGAATCGCATGCGGTGGTTTCTTTTGTTGTTGTTGTTGTTGTTGTTGTTGTTGTTGTTTCTGCGACGCGCCAACCACTGCCTCATATACTTCATTGAATCTGTCGACTATGGTTGACGTTTCCTGTTCGTCCGGTTTTTTGTTGTCGCCGTTTTTATCAGCAGCTGGTTTGACAGTTTTTTTCACAGACTTCTCATAATTTGTTGAACCATTTTTGTCGGTTCTTTTCTTACTCGCGCTCATCGTGGTCCTGCAGGCCGGCGTCAGCTTTGGCATGTCGTCGAACGTGTCCGCTCGCACTCGAGGCCGACGTTTTCGTAGTCGCTTCACGCGCTGCCTCTGCTGACTGGCAGCTGCCCTCTTTGCGGCGTCCGAATGAACTTCGGCGTCTGGCTCTGGTCGTGTCGCACTACTTGACGAAGACGTCGGTCGCTCATCGTGCACGACTGGTGAAATCGGCTCCGCTTGGCAATGATAGTGTAACGACGCTGTATTCACGGAGTGCGCTGTATTGTTGACCGGCTGCGTAGTGGATGACGTCGGCACGTTTGCTGCAGAGTACTCCGGTTCTGCGTAGCCGGACGGCGCCGGCTCGTAAAACATGTCGTTGTTTAACGTGCTTGAGTGATCTGATGAAATCGCTGCCGCCGACTGTTGCGTTTCTTGAATTTCGTCACACGAATGGCCAACAGGTTTCTGTTGACTAGGCCGCTGATGTCTGCTAGTTGATGCGCGTTGATTCGTTGGTCTGACTTGATTGTAACTGGTCGATGGCTGCTGATAGAGCAATCCTCCATTGTTGACATGTCTGACATGTTGATGGTGATGCTGTTGATTGACGTTGTGACCGTTTGATGGCGATGTCAGTGGCGGTGTGTACATCTGCGGAGAGCCAGCAATACTGTGCACGCCGCTGTCCGGTGTACCTGATGATTCGTTCGCTGGGCGTTCCCAGTCGAGCATCGGATGAAGTGACGGTTGTCGCAATGGCTGTGCGTTGCCATGCCAGACAGGCATTGATGCTTGTTGTTGATATCGGCATGCTGATCGGCTGGTGCTGTTTGTGCTCGTTGATGAATGCTGCAACAGCGAACGCATGTCGTGTTTGGTTGATTATTAGTCATTGGCATATAGATAAAAATTGCAAGCACCGCTGGAACGTTTGAAAATAATAAAACAATAAAACCAGAACTTTTATACCTGCGCATCTGCTGTGATCACATTTGATTGTGATGAAACAACAACATTCACGTGAAGCGACGTGTCATGTTGCGGTTGTTGCTGCTGCTGTTGTTGCGGATAAGACGCTCGATCAGTGTAATTTTGGGTTGAAGTGCTGGCATAGGCCGTGTAGTCGGTGTTGTTTGAATGGTGATATGAGACTGGCACTGGTGGAACTGCTGCAGACGTTGACGCCGATGGCGTTGCCAGCATCGGCATCTGTTGCACATCATCGTCGGTCGCAAGCAACGACTCCGATTCACTCAGCAGTCGCGCTAAATCCGACTGGGGAAACTCATCGAGCATGGCGCTCAGCGCTGCGTTTGATTGATCGCCTGACACCGTGTGCATGTTTGTGACGCCCGACGAACTCAGAGAGGCATCACAGTATGTGGACGTTGATGCATAAATTGATGTTGACGCTGATGTTGACTGATGATGGTACGTCGGCATAGCAGTGCTGCCAGCAACGTAGCCACCCTGTTGCGACTGTTGCGCTGCTGACGATTGTAGAGCAGCGTCCGTTGCGGTCAACGTCGACGAGCATGAAGGCACTGCGAACGTGGCGGCCACTGACGACTGAGATGACGTACAGTTTGCCGAGCTCGATGTCGTCACAAAGTGCAGATTTGGCGCCAGCGTGATGTTGTTGTTGTTGTTGTTGTTGTTGTTCGACGGCGTGATCTTTGGCCTCAACGGTGCCAAGTGCGACTGCTGACCGGCCGTTGACGTCGTGAGTGCGTTGCTCGAGCTGGCTGGCAGCAGCACTGTCGCTGGCAACTGTTTCAGCACAGCAGGCACGCTGGTGGCGCCCGTTGACGCAGCTGAGCGCGTCGTGCTGCAGACGGCTGGTCGGATCAACAGCCCCACGACGCCGGTTGCACCGTCCGCGTTCCGGAGCATGCATGGCACGGCCTCCAGGTTGACGCTGGACGATGCTGACAGCTGAGCAGACGAACAAACCACTGCTGCTGCCGGTGAATGACTGCTGCTCGTAGATCGATTGCTCATTTGCAAATATCTCAGAATGTATTAAATGTATATATGATGACAGCTGAAAAGTTGAAAAAAAACGAAATAGTTAGATTTGTGTGAACGTTACGTGCAGGGTGCTATGACGGAGTAAGAAAGAAGGGCACGATTCACATTTCAAATACGATATGAGGGACTGGTGACAACTCTGATTGCAGTTTTTAGCGCTCAGGCGATTACATGGGTTTTTATTTAATTGGGCTGAACAACAACAATGCGTATCAGCATGTAACAGTAGATGAAAAAGTAAAGAACCGGGATGAAACTACGAAAAAACGGACAGCAAAAAAGCCACACTGGAGAAATGATAATATAAAAACGGCGGCCGGAGTGGCGTATTACAGCATATAGCGCCCACTAAATCACTTATCGCGGAGTGTGTGAGCTTGCAGCAAAAGCACATAAAGCAAGCGCACATAAACAGAGCGCACACGCCCGCGCCATATCCTCAGCCAGATATAGTGGCAAATGGAGAGTGGTGCCTGCGTACAACAGCAGCTATCGCCAGGGCACTGCGACGTTCGATTAACACGTGACGCAAACCTGACCGGCGCTTGTGTGTGCGTGCTTGCAAGCAAAGTGAACTGTCCGTTATAGTTTGCTCGCTTGTTCGGTTGGTCCGTACCAGCGCGGTGCATGAGCGGCGCGCGCGCCCTTCGGTTTCCGTCGCGGTAACTACGCCAGCAAGTGCTGCGATGTGTCTGTGTGCGTGCGCGCTTCGTAGCAAAATGACTATGCGCACCAGTGAAAAGCATGAAAGCCGCTCTGAAACTGGACAGCTATCTGGCTGGCACACCACAAACATACGTACAATGCGCATAAGTGGCACACGCGCGTCCACGAACGAGCTTTCACTCTCTCAGCGCTGCTTTATGCCCCGCTTTGCTCACTGTTGTTTTCTTCTACAGGGTTGTTTATTGGCTGTTGGTTGCTAATTTTTGAACCTCAATTTGACTCAACTTTTATATGATTTGTTTAAACGGTGTTGATATTTTTTGGGGAATTTTAAACTTCCAAATCAGGGATAACTTTACGAAAAGTAGTTGTTTGTACAACTTATTTGAAAGTACATATATCGTTATATACAGATATGTATAATTGCCGAAAATCTGCAATAAATAGACCAGTAACATTTTGCGATCAGTGCACTCGATGAGTGTGTCCACCCTGTGTGGCCAAGCGAAGTCATACATTTACAGCAACGCGTGTCCGCATACATGTATTCACATTCAGCCAGTGTCTATATCTTTCGCAATTGATTCGCCGTATCGCAGTATGTCTGCGGAATATTTGCAAATCCGGACAGCCGCATACACATCGGAACCGCACTGCTTGCATTATAATAAT
>JASANC010000810.1:0-74719 GCA_030248135.1 Theristus sp. LFF4_11 | reverse complement strand
TTCCGCAGCACATCTGGCAAATATGTTGGTTATTCATTTAATATTTATTCATTCATATTTATCTGTGGCCATAATGCTAGAAGCGAATATAATTGACAAGTGAAGTCTTCGGATGTGCTGCTTTCAGTTTCAGTCTCCTCAAACAAAACTACAGTGTATATATGCACACACAGAAACAGAAGATCCCTGTGGGCTGTCTACATGAACAGATGTGAAAGCAGAAAAAAAGTCGTTTTTCCTTTTGCAGTGCGCGTGGAATGACACTTACTTGGACACAGGGCAGGCAAAAGACACTCAAAGTCCCAATCAGGTTTTTAACCCTAAATATGGCTGAATGCTCAATTCGTTTTAGCCACAGTGAATTTGATGTCATCCATAAACATCAACAGTATTGTGCAAAAAAAAGTCTTCGAATAAGGTTTTTTTTCTTTTTCTTTACTTGTTTCTCATCACACCAGAATACAGAGTGTGAGCTTATTCAGGCTAACAATCTTTTTTTCTGGAGACTGTTTTTTTGTAAAAAATCCGCCTAATGGGAGCGCGGTGTGAGCTTTTTTTTCAATTTGCGCAAGCAAGCAAACAACTAGAGGCAAATATGAACTCAATTATTAATGACTGATAGAACAGCTTTGTCTCAAAGCTATAAATAAGGACTCCCGAGACGTGCATGTTTTACTTTGAACGCTTACACTTTCAAAGCAGTAAGTTTTTTTCATTAGCAACGTTAGCTTAGGGAGGCTTAGATAACAGTAATGGCTATGGGAGGCTCACAAACAATTCAAACGTGACATAATACCCTGATTTAGATGCTTGTGGAAGCACCGAAGAGTGTTTAGAAAATTACCTCTTTAAGAACAAAAAATAATTTCCGTTTCAGAACTGAATTTATTGTTCCCGGTCACGTTTAGGTATCGTTCATATGCTGGATAGCTGAATCTCTTATGGGTTTTTGTGACTGATTTTCGCAACACGCTAAAAAATGTCCGAAAGGTGAAGCGGTGTTCTGCTTGGTGTTCTGTCCAGCGTGTTTTTTTTTGGAAATAGAAGTTGCAACACCACACTCGCGTTTAGGCCACTTTTATTTTCAGGACACTGACAACGCACGGGACACGCCTGCCGCTTTTACCTAATTTTACTTAACCTGAAAAGATTCTGGAATAACATGATCGTCGGAACACAGTTCTGAAAACAATTTGCCAAAAAATCGGAATGATATGAAAGTGCAAACGTTTGTACCACACCGTATTTGTCAGGACTGTACTATGTGCATCTTGTCCATGCACTTCAGTGCAAAAATAAAACTGAACTGGACTGAATTTCAGCAAAGTCAGATCGTTACACAAA
Source organism: Theristus sp. LFF4_11 (assembly GCA_030248135.1). Taxonomy (NCBI): domain Eukaryota; kingdom Metazoa; phylum Nematoda; class Chromadorea; order Monhysterida; family Xyalidae; genus Theristus; species Theristus sp. LFF4_11. The sequence continues at coordinate 73,375 of JASANC010000810.1, read as the reverse complement.
CACAAACAACCGAAAACAATGACCGCTAAAGCGACCGCAGCAGCGAACTATTCCTTGCCGATGTTCAATCGTACAAACCACACCGATGGCGGTGTTGAACTCGAGTGCATTCACGCAGAGACGCATTTTCTGACGGAACGCTTCTTATTTGGTGACAATTGTCGGCAGTGGCGTGGCGTCCGTTGGCATTTGCTGTAATCTGGTGCTCTGCTATTTGTTCATTGGTCGCATGCTCGTCACCGCGAACAGTCTCCTCTATCTGACCGCGTTGGCGGTGCTCGACCTGTGCGTTGAGGTGAGCGCAATCTGCTGTGACGATGTTTTGGTGCTACCCTGTTGAAAAAATTATGCAGAATTCATTGCCTTGCTCCTGTTTTGTGCTTGTTTATTGACGGCGACTGCCTCCGGCTTCACACTATCAAGCTGATAGACCCGAAAAAGTCTGACTCTAAATTATAGTGAATCAGCTGATTGGTTGTTGATTACGGTATCCATGCTTTCTGTGCAGACATTGCTGTGAGGGCGGAGTTTGGTTTGCACAGAACGCATGTATCACGTGATTTTCAACCACTCCAGCTGATTCCCTATAATTTAGAGTTGGCCTGTAGTTCGTTGCAGTTTGGTCTTTTCGTTCCTGCAGGTCTCCTACATTCTCGCATTGCCCATCGGGTTCCTCTGCGAGATGTTCGAGCTCATCTGGCTATACCGGGTGTGGCACATATGCATTCCGGTGGTGTTCCCGCTGGCACAGACCTCAATCACGAGCACCGGTTTCATCATCATGGCCGCCTCGTTGGAGCAATTCCTCCAGCACAAATACCAACTGCAGTATAGCGTTCGAATGAGAGTGGCTGCGATTGGCCTCGCGATACTGTGCGCCGTTGCACTCAAGGTTTCAGTGGGCTTTGCGATGTTTTGTTGTTTTGTTGCCCCAGGCTAGGAATTTTGACAGAGAATAACTTCGAGCACACAAAACAACTTTGAGCGCACGCACGGAGCTCGCTATCTACCGTAGTCGGTCTCGACACGATCTCAGTGCATAACCACAAAGAGCGATTTGCGCCTTGCGCACAGTCTAGCAGCCTGCGTTGTTGTATTGATTTTCTTGCATTTCCAAGTCTTGGCGATCACGATGGGTGTAGTAAAATCGTGTCGAGACCTCCAACAGTAGGTACAGTACTCCATGTTCGCCCACAGCTGCAGCATTCGTCTGTTTACGGTATATTTATAGGGCTCAATCTATTTCGAAATCCAAATCGTCTGGTATCCGTCGTGCGACGGTCTGGCGTCGGTGCAAATGCGCGAAACGGACATCGTCAACCACGAGTTCTACCGTATGATCTGGATGTTCTGGATTCGCAACATCTGTCACGTTCTGGTGCCATTCTTCTTTCTGTTGTTCGTTCACGGGACGATTCTGTGGCGTGCCATCAATGTCGCAAAGAAAGGCGTCGTCCGGGGACTGGTGACCATGGTGCAGGAGGCAAGGAAGTTCAAGGTTAGTGTGTGTGTGTATTGCCGTGCCAGTGTGTTTGTGTTTGTTGGTAAAGGTCCTGTCTGAAGACCAGACTGTCTGCACGCGTTTTATGTGGATGTCTTGCACGGAGTCACGAGTGAACACACCAGCAGACATGCGATCTACAAACATTGTATACCACGCGCGCAATAATGTTGGGTGTGTGTGTCTTCGTGCCTGTATGTTTGCGAGACAATGTACGCCCAGCCTGTGTGATGGCTGCGGTGCACCGTGTTGTGGCAATCTTGCACCATGTGGCAAGCGTACGCAGCGCGTTACGGCAGTCGCACCACGGTCAACCACACCGTCGCATCAGTAGAATGTAGGCATTGAGAAGAGCTAATCAACACATTTGTTGAGTGATTTGTTGAGTAGGCAGGCATTCTCAATGGGATACATAATTAGACAACAGTGCCAGTGTGAATGGGCAGGCACGGTTAGGTTTTCAATCCACAACTTTGCTCTTCATTTCAGCGTCAATCCGGCAAACGCGACGCGGTGCGAATGCTGGTCGCTGTCGTCGTCAGCTACCTCGTGATGCACCTGCTCAACGTCATCCTCACCATCCTCGAGTTCGTCGACATCGAGCTGCTGTACGCGCATCAGCGCCTCTACTCGTTTGCGTCCGACACGCAGAGTCTGCTGACGGTGCTGTGCGGCACGGTACGGGTTTTCCTAAAGAATCTCAAAATTCAGTAAAAAAAGTCAGAAAAAAACTTATAAAAAAACATACCGTAAAGTCTTGCATATAAGGTCTCCTTATATAAATTTGAAAATCGAAAATTTCTGAAAAAAGTGGAATTTCGTGTGACAACCTTATAAGTGGGAGGAGGTCTTATAAAACGAACATTAGGAATTCCGGGTCTTATAAACGGGGTAAGATATCGACCAAGTCAAAATTTTGAATTTTTTGGTTTCCCGCCGTGTTACACTCCGCCCACTTTTGGGTGGGGGTCTTATAAGTGGGAGGAACCTTATATGCAAGACTTTACGGTAGTTTTTCTATGTATTTGTCCTCTAAATCTAGATTTATCTGTGAAAACCCCCACCAAAAGACACGAAAAAAGCCCAATACCCAGGTGCGACTTGCGATGTACTACGCGTGCAACAAGCAGATCCGCAGCGAACTGCGTCGCCTGCTCGAGACGGCCCGCGCCGTCTTCCCGTACTGCTGCTGCCCGTCGTGGCAGCCCGTCGATCAGAACGGTTCCGGTCTGCGACGCGAGTCGTCGATGGTCTACCTGACCGCGCTGGCGTTCTCGCGCTTCGAGGCGCCGATGACGCCGGGTCAGAAACGAGCTAACGATAATGAACGAGAGAATAATCTTGAGCATAATTGCGGCGACGAACGAGAACTGCAACCGGAGCAAACTTGCTCGAGTGACCGCGAACAGCGGCAGAGTCCCAGACGGCAGCAGCTGCGGTGTCTGTTCGCGAGTCCCGCTCGCGTGCGCTCAACAGCAACAATTTTGACCAACAACGAAACAAGCAGCCCGCGGTGGTTTCCTGGCAGAAGATCGGCGGGCAGACAATGTCCGAGCGATTACCATTCGAATCGTGGAAATGACGATGCAGCGGTGGTTCTGGTGAACTACAACATTGACGAAAACCGTAAAGAGACGGTTACGTCAACTGAGTCGCAAAAACCGCAGAAAACCGATGATGACATCGCGTGGACTCGAGCCAACGCGGCTGGATTGCAGCCGCCTGCGCTAACCGCTGCGCCATCGAACACGTTAAATAGCAGCAGCGCAATTGCGCACGATGATGATGACGATGATGATGTGCTGATAAAATTTGTTGATGCTGAAATCGACACGACCATTGTGTACTCCAAGAGCACTCTGTCAAATGTATGATGAATTCATGAAGTTCAGATTGCCGTGAACCCAATTATCAACGTCAAAGAAGATAATGAATGCGATGCATTCACTGTGAACCGTTTGAGACATTTCGCAGAACACATTTTTTTCACTGTAAATATTGAGCGGAATGTTTATGAACTGCCTCGTAGAATATTTTGTGGAAAGACGTGGAATGTTTGACGGAGTGTTTCTTGGAGTACCTCACAAAATGTTTCATATTTCGTGTTGGAATTTTCAAAAATATTTCTAAAATACAGCTACGTGTCGCTAAATACTGCTTTATGAATACCGCTTAAATGTGTCTTCATGAATGCCCCTTTAAGTAATGGACTAAGTAGCATTTGAATGTCTGCACAATAAAATGGAGTTTTAAATGGAAGATGGTTTTTTTTACATTTGCAACACTCGCTTAATGAAATTGCCAATGCCAATGCTTTTAGGTTAAATTATTTTTAACCACTTTCACTACTTTTATGCGCGTTAACGTATACACCTCACACGAAGAAACACTCTAGTAACAAATATGACAAACTTGTCTCCGTAGTCGTAATTCGTGCGGTTTTTCCAATAAAAAAATTAGCGACATCAAAAAGTTCACGCGGCGTCTCTGCTGTTTTCGAGGGCATAAACGCATATTTTCCAGATCTAATTTCCGTACGTTGCTTTTTTCTTTCCTCTCCAAGTTCACACATTGCCGCCGTAGCAGATTTAAAAAGGAGATCGTTTTGATAATTGCATCAAGTCTGCAACACTGAAATTTGGACTTTCACGGCATTATGTAAATACCAGAGATTCCTTTAGCCTCCGTTATATTTAGACACGATGTCAAAGCGTATAGTAAAACGAAAAAGTAAAATTGAAAATACATTTGTACTTTGCAAAATCAGAGCCCGGAGCGTTTACCAAAGTACGGTACATGAAAATACGCATGGCGCAGTGGCAGACAACAAACCCCTCACGGCAACAAGTTCAACCGTGATCAGCGCAGCTTTTGATAGATGCTAAAACAGAAATAACACTATTATTATTCTTAGCTTTTTTAATCAAGTTTACGTTTTTCTCAAGTTTCAGTAAAACAACAGGGTTTCACAACAGTCCCTCTATGTACGCGTTACACGCAAACCTGTTTTTTTTGTGGCAGCGTAAAAACTGTTTTACTTTATTAACGAAAATTTATTCTTCACGGAGATTCACGCATACGCAGTAATTTTTTTTCACAAAATATTTTGAAAATTATGTGGCGGACCTGGACAGTCACTATTGCTTGTTGCATTTTATTGGCATTTGAATTTGCTGATACCAGGTGAGCATTAGATAATTACGTTTTTGGAAAGTTGCTTTTTATTTTTTGTTATTTTTTTTGCGTTTCAGCATCTCATTCGCAGAGTACCAGTATTTGAAGAAGAAATTTCGCTACTATGAAAAAGATGTTCTGCCGCAAAACACTTCGGGTTAGTTTAAAAAAGCAGACATCAGAGCGGAGCGGAATTCCTCTATATTTTAACTAAGATTTTATTCATGAATCTCAGATCTCACCACGACTTTCCACGACCAAATTAAAGTAATAAATTCCGCTGTGTTTCTGAGCGTCAGATTTTCAAAAAAATACACTTAAGCGGCATTCATGAAGCAGTATTTCTTGACCGCGTAGCTATGTTATTGAAAAAGTTTTCTGAACAATCAGAAGAAAACAGAACAAGTGAAATTAAAAAAACCGCGATTCTTTCACAGTCAAACTGTCGGTGCGCGTGTTGCGAACGTGGCAGGGCAGCGTGCGCAGCAATCAGCGAATTCTGCACTGTGAGATGCACGTGCAAGCGGAGTGGTCGGACGAACGGCTTGCGATGCACGGTGTGCCCCAGCATGGACGGAGGTATGGGGACACGGAGAAAATACAATCGGAAATTTGTGAAAGGCTGTTCTGGCAACACATGTAAACACTCTGAGAACCCCAATTCAGCAATATCAGCGCATTTTCACGGTTTTGTTGAGGTGTCATTGGTGCAGCTCAACAACAACTCCACAAATTTGTTGAGTGTTTTCAATGAACGTTTTACAAAACAGTTTAGTATTGCAAAAGTGGTCCTTCGCAATACCCGTGCGATGGTGTAATGGAATTTGTGCCTGACGCCACCATGCGGGCGCAGATTCCGTCATGTGGTACTGACTGACTCCTGGATGGCGGAAATTGATTTTTTTTGACGTCCGCACCTGGTGGCAGCACCACGTTCCATCGCACCCCGTCGCACGTTTATGGTCCAGTTTGGGGCAAAATTATCCATTAATCGTTTGGAATCTAATAAATATCGCGCAGGATCCCGGAATCTGATAAATATCGCATGATCGTGTTGTTTCGCAACGTTTCCACCGCAGTCCCTACAATGATGTTCCGTTTAGTTCAACTGTATTCGTAGTATAGATATTTGCGGAAAAACTGCAGTCCAAAAACATAAAACTCAGAGATTTGGTGCTTCCCGACAGCATGGCCGTGTGGCAGCCGGCCGCGAATGTGCATCCATTCAAGCGGACGCTTTCCTACGTCACCATTTTACGAGAAGGGGCTGACAGCATTCGCCAGGATCAATGGTAAAACGCATAAAATGTGGTACAGGAGCAACAACAAACACACTGGCACGCATGCGGTCGGCGCGTTTATTGCCGATGTGTTTGTTTTGTCACAATGTAATAATGAATTTTTCGCAAAAAACACCTTCATTGTCCTCAAACTTATTACCATGCAGTGAAAAACAGAAACAGCATTTATTGACAGGCTGGAAGGCCCGTTGAGCTGTGACTCGCTTCAATTCTCCGCACCATTCGGCAGAACAGTCTGCGAAGCACGCTTGGATTATGAAAGTAGTAAGTTGCTGCGCCAGGGGGTCGGTCGGACACCCTGGTTATCGTCATTCAACAAATATGGGTTTTCAAAAATTTCCTTAATCTGCAATAGCCAGTCTGCAATTTCCTTCGTCGTTTACGAAAAATCTATTCTCATTATAATGTCTTCAGTTCTGAACATGACACTCGATTTGGCTGTCTGGAACATCGACGCGTTATCCAATGAGTTGTCCGTCATTTCCACTGGCATTCAACTGACGGCCGGTTAGTGCCAGTGTGTTTGCGTGAGTGTGTGTGTGTGTGTGTGTGTGTGTGTGTGTGTGTGTGTGTGTGTGTGTGTGTGTGTGTGTGTGTGTGTGTGTGTGTGTGTGTGTGTGGCTTGCGTGGCAGCGGAATTCCCCAGTCTTCAGGCATCCATATTTTACTTCTGAGCCATTTTGCAGACAACCAACTGACGTTGCACTTGGTGACTTCGATGAAATTGAGCAGTTTTATTGCGCACGATTTCGTGGCCGCGTTGACTTGCAGTCTGCTGATGACCAGCTCTGTGTTCGTACGTCGACGCACCCCACGGACAATGCTGGCAATGGGCGCTTTCTGCGGTGTTCTCATTTTGGTAGGAATCGCGGTCTGAAGAGACCATATGCAACACAGCAGTGTTGCACAGTTACGAACAAACACACTGGCACAAATGTTCCACGCAGTGTCATCCTGCTATAATGCCTGCCTGTGTGTTTGTTCGTGACTGTACAAGATTATTTTGCGTCAGGGTTTTTTTGTTGTAGCCATCATGCAGTGGATTCACCAGTGACCGGCTTTGTGTCCGTTGGAACGTCCAATTGATGTGTCTTGAAACAGAGACTCGAAAACCCCTTTTCTTCACCCATTCAGGCTTGAGCGACCCCTCCATGGTACACCACCCTCTCACACGGACCCGGTGCACATCATCAAATCAATTTCAGTCGAACTCTAAATTATAGGGAATCGTAATGCATGCGTTCTGTGCGAGCCAAACTCCGCCCCCACAGCAATTGCGCTGCACAGAAAGCAGGCATCACGTGACCACCAACGACTGAGCGGATTCCCTATGCTTTAGAGTGGTCGACTGTAATTCCATATAAAACTTCAGTGGCTCTGTCGTGGCGGGTCGTCTCGTTCCGTAGTCTGCCTGCTCGACCTCTGGTATATCGGCTGCGCGTTCACGATCGCATTCATGCTCGTTGATCTGCTGCTCGCACAAAACCCGACCGGGCGTAGACTGTTCGTTGAGCATTATTACGATCATCATCAACAGCAACATCGGCCGTTCAGAGGCGAGACACGGGCAACTCGGTCGAAAACGGCGAACCGCCAACGACGACGGGATGAGATTGAACAGTCCGACAATGACGACGAACAGCAGCGGTCAGTGTTGCTGATGTCGAACAGAGCAGCACATCAGCAGCCCATCTACAATCATCATCATCGTCATCATCATCAACACGGTCAATACTACGATTGCGCGCGCGAGTGGGCGCCCTCAAATCGAACGATCCTACGGTGCATGCTCAAAACGCTGGCCGCTGTTTATGTGGTCGCATTTGCGACTCTGTACGTCGGTTATGTTCATTGGATGGTTCAATAATAAGGAAAATGAAAGCATAAAAAGTTGTTTCTATGTTGAGTCGACTGGTGAAGTGACGGATCGTTTCCAAAACTCTTGTAACAATGTATGACCTATTTTTTTAAAACGTGTCCCACTGAAATGACGTCATGTGCCGCCAAACATGCGCTTGCCGTTCACAGCAAACCAGATTTTTCGTTTAGCCGATTTATTCCCGTAAACAAATGGTAAATGTCGAATCAGTCACACCAAACTGACATTTTAGTGCCTGTACTTTGACAAACGGGCCTTTTTAAAGCAAATGACGTCATTTTAGCCCGGACACGTTTGAATAAATCCACAATACATATTCCGAGCGTTCCAAGCACAAGAGAATAAAACAGAAACGAACAACAAACAGCACAAATCGCTAAAATCATTGTCCCCAAATCACCGGAAGCTGCACTACCACTTAAGTTTGTCCATTAACTGAATCACCTCACTGAACATGCATTTCGTGTCCACCATCAACTGTTTCGCCGCTTTCTCATTGTCGTAGCCGGGCACGTTGCCTTCCCGGATTGCGCACACGAATCCGCCCATTGACGGGATCAGAGCGCGGGCGGCCAGGATGTAAACCTGCAGTTTTGTAGTTCCATGACTTCCATAAGTTCCATAAGTGTTCTGCAGATTTATGCTCGGAACCAGTCGGTTTTTTGGCTTTTTTACTCAGCATGTATTTGCTGTGGTTTGATTGCCTGCATAGAGCAACCCAGATTTCCGGAACACCCGGTCATAAAACACCACAAACTGTTTACGATTCAGCACTGCCAGTGGATGGTGGCCAAATTCTTTCGGTTTCACGCCAAATGCAAAACCAGTAGAGAACAAAATCCAACTTTTTAATGAAAATTGTCCACAAACCTGCTCAAAAGCATCGCCGAGTTGTTGGCGACTGAATGACGGTGTTTTCTGCAGAACTTTCTCGAACGTTTCATAGTAAACGTCCAACATCGCACTGCGAAATGCGTCCGTCCGCTGTGTCTCGTTATTGAGCGACATCGAAAGCGCCCCATTGATGTCGTACAAAGGAGAGCCGTATTGCACTAGCTGAAATCGAAATTTTCGTTGACCGCTTTTATTGTCTTCTCAAAAGCACAAGAGCAACAATAACATCTACTGGTAGGATGAATTTGAAGCTTTGAAAAACTCTTTAAAATACCCAATGAACTGGTCAAGTAGCTAAAAAAAATTCTCAGCTCTTATTTCCCAGCAGCTGTCAAATATGTCGGTGCGAAGTCACATTTACTGACAATGACGGCACCAAACCAGTCGTATAAAACACCATTGTTCACAATGTTCAGCGTGGTCAATAAAAAATTTCAAAAAAACTTCAATTCGCGATTTCAAAAGCCGACCTGCCAGTCGAGCAGCGCGACGAGATCACCAGTGGCTTTGCCATGCTCGTCTTTCCTGAACATCACGTTGTTCGGGTACACGTCACCATGGATCATGGTGTCCGGAATGCCAAAGTCGCGATGCAATGCGAGCATCCGCTCGAGACTCGCGCGGCCCATTCGCAGGCGTTTTGCATGGCCGCACAGTTTCTCCCCGAGCAACGCTCGCCACTGTTGGTCTTCGGCTAAAATTCGCTCAAAATCATCGTTCGACTTGTCGATGTTGTCCAGCATTTCCGCCTGAATTTCCTCGAATCGCACGAATTCAATGGCGTCCAGTGTTGCCGTGCACGACCACGCGTGCAGCGTGGCAACGGCGACGATCATCTGAAATCGTTTTTCAGGTTTTTTTTTGAAAACAGCAGCCTGAAAGTTTTGCACATTCTTTTTTTGCAGGTGAACAGTTTCATGCATGACACGAGAATTCGAAATTGGTAAAGTGATCCGAGTTCGCTAAATAGGGTCGGGTCAGTTCGGCCTTTTTGAATTGCAACATAATGACTGAAACTAATTTCCTGTCTACATGTCTGCAAACGCACTGAGTCGCAGAACCCAAAAAAATTGACAATACATACAGTCTATCACGCTAATATATGCAACTCGCTGATTGGTCGGCTCCTCACGCTCCGCACCCTGGGAACGGGATTCAGAAAAAACCATGTTTTTCATTGTTCAACGGTTTGTTTTCATTTATTTCATGCCGAAAAAACATTCTAAATAAAAAACTACCAAATTCCAAAAATTTGCATTGGTCACAATGTCAAAAAAATGTCTTTTTTGGTTGATTGACTGCGACGACGTCGTCTATGGTTTTGGTTTAGTTTTTGCCTTTAGGCATGATGAAAAGAGCGTGCCGCCGCTGGCCGCTACTGTGTGTCCGAAGCACAGAGAAGAAGAACGCAGCAGGTGACAGTATTTATTGACAATGTGAACAATCTTTGAACAACAATGAATGGACATGGCGCACCCAATGAATCAATTGTTAAAAGCGGGATGAAAACCGTCGAAATCGTTGGAAGCAAGTTTTGTTATTTTGTTTGTTTGTTTTAAATTTGTTTTGAACACGCAGCAGCGGCCAGCGGTACGTTTGAAAGCAAAAATTCTCGACGACGTCGTCGCCGTCAATCAACCAAAAAAACTTCAGTTTACTAATTTTTTACCAATTCAAACGTTTGGAATTTTGTAGTTTTTGATTTAGAATTTTTTCGGCATGAAAAAAAATGAAAACAAACCGCTGAACAACAAAAAAACATCATATTTTCTGAATCCCGTTCCCAGGGGTGCGGAGCGTGAGGAGCCGACCAATCAGCGAGTTGCATATATTAGCGAGATAGACTGTATGTGTGCCTGTGTGTTGGTTTGCGCACTGTGCAACATTGCTGTGTTCACAACTGAATACACTGAATACAGATCACTACTCTCTGACAATTGAGCACACAGTTGTTTGCGACTATCCAATACCGAAAACCAAAACCACGCCTGTCTGATCTGTTCGTCTGTCAATCGCTGCGCCAATTCCGGGTCGCTGATCGTGGCGGCCGTCTCCGACAAATCCTCCATCATCAGATAGGCCTTTTCGGCCCGTTCAAGACTGTGCGCATCGGTGAGCCTCCTCCAGCTGTAGACGGTTGGAATCGCGATCGACGATGGACGATCCGCCTGTGCGAAACGCTCATACACGGAGCATTCGCAGTTGTGAATCTGAACGGAAACCGATTTTGTTTCGATGAGAAAACGCTGCTAAAGTTTTCAAAGTTGCTACTGAAAATCTTAGTTGATAAAGACAACTTTGATAGCAATCGCGTGTATTGCATCTTCTAAAAAAAAACACGTGCAGCCAATTTAGCAGCAATGTTTTCACGGTTGTTCAAGCCGGTTCAAACAGCGCACGAAATCACTTTAGGTTCGTAAACGGACTGCAATGTGATTTGCAAAAACCTGCCTGACCTGACAATGCCACTTTAGTCATGAATCACGCAGGAAAAAAACTCCCGAAACCTTGTGAATTCGTGTCTTCATGCTGTTAACCAGGTCGACCATCATCTCGTTCACGTTACCCATCAGACTCAATTTCGTCGCTGTCGGAATCTTCACGATGACACTTTTCGGCAATTTTTCAGCGTACTGCGCGTCTTTCCAGTGGAGCGTCACGCGAACCATAAACGAGCCGAACCCCTGCGTGCCGCCGATCTCCTTCGCAGACCAGTCCGCCAATTCTGGCACGGAATTCAGACGGAAATGACGGCCGAAAACGCCACGAACGTCGTCAATGGTGACGGGCGTACTGCAGAGGCTGCCGCTCGGTTGGTTACTGGCAGTCGCTTCATCGGTGGGCATTGTTGACGAGCTTTATTGGCGGTATTTCAAGATTATTGGTTTCTGATTTTGGATCCGAGTTTATGTTCAACTTTGTTTCATGTAACGTTCCAACAACTATGAGCATTGAAAAATAAAAATTGGATTTTTTCGCACAACACAATACACGCGGAAGACAGCTGTCAGCAGGCAGTGTTGTGAAACATCTGGAAATGATTTCAACGGCTGATAACGACGAGTTTTTTGTGTTGTAAAACCAGCCGCGCCGCACAACACCACAACACCCCCGGAGACTCAGCCAACCAGTGCGTGCTGCGCTGCAACGCGTTGGTTTGCTCGTTTGTTTGCGTCGTTTTTATACGCATTTGTTTGCTTTTGTTTGTTTGCGTCGTTTGTGCTGCTGCTGTTACTTGAGTTACTGGCTGCTGTTACTCTGGCTCTTTGTAGCTCCGCCCACTAATTTACGAGCACGTTTCGGATTTTCAGTCAAGTTCAACAAGAATTCCGACGCAAACCAGCTGATGATTGGACAAAATGATTCCTTCTGTTCTTTGCCTTCCCTCTCAAGTTTCCAGACCTTGCTTGAAAAGAGCTGCGAATCTTTTCTGAGCGTCTGTAGCTCAGGTGCATGACTTCTGTCTACCGTTCTGTAGGCGGAAAGTTCGAACCCCGCTGTGGACAAGACCCATAATGGAGAAACTAAAATGACCGGTCCGCCCCTGCCTCCTCAACTTCTTCATGCTATTCTCATTCATATCCGCAAATCTTTCTCATTCATATTTCTGAGCAGAGCTGATTGATGTGTGAGAATGAACTGCAAGGAAAAAACTAAAACAATCACAATCACAGGCAAGACAACAATAAAAAACACGAAAGCCTAAAATGCAAAACCACAATGTGCATATGCGTTTTGTGTATGTAAATTTTGAGCGCCCACCGCGTTTTGGCAAACAAAACAAAACGTTCGTTTCCTCTTAAACCATATAATTCAAGTAAAAAGCCATTTTCCGCGTGCAGTGGTCGGTCGCACATCTCTAGCCAGCGAACGGACTCGGCGGCACCGGCGGCAGCAGTGACTCCGACGACGTCTCCTCGCTCGGGATCGCCGGAAGCAGCTTGAAGTTCGTCGGAGAGCGGTGATGCGCGGCGAAGCACTGTTTCACTTTGCGGTATTGTTCGCCGACGCAGTCCGTGACGCGTTCAGTCAGCTCTGGGATGCCCGAACGGGGCGTACAGAACTGCTGACAGAATGCTGTGACGCCCGTCCGCCGGCAGCAGTCGAGCGCGTTCTGCGTGGCGTTCAGCGCACAGTGCAACGTTTGCTGGTAGTCCTTCCATAGGCAACGGCCCTCGTAGTGCGACACGATCGCCTGCGCGCGCGGGAAAAAACCGCGTTGGTTTCATGAAAAGTGAGTCAAATTAGCTGCTAAAATCTATGTCTACATAAAAATCACACTGAAGATAAAATGCCAAAGCTCATGCCATAATTGATGCCACAAAACGTACCATTATTCATGCCATTCCATTATTCATGCCAAAGTGCGTACCATTGCAGAAAAAAATACTTTGGATCAAAAATTACTTTTGTACACCAGGACCCGACGCGGGAGACGGTCACGAACACGCCACCGGACACGAATTCGGACATTTTTGAATGTGCCAAACTCGATAGCAAATGCTCCTGGAAGCTTCCGGTTATGGCATCATTGCCGTCGTGATATTTTTGCTAACTGTCTCGTCATTGGTCACTTGTTGCTCATTTTGCGACCATTCTGACTGTGTTAGGCGAATATTTTCGCCAGGGTAATTTTTCACTATTAGAATGGTACACACTTTGGCAACAATTGAGTGACATGAATTGCATATTGGCACCAATCGTGGCATGTGCTTTGGCACTTTAACGAACGAACGCTGGTGATTTTTGGTGATGCTTTTAGCCAGAGCTAACGCAGAAAAGCGTACAGAGAACGCCGTCGAGGAGTAGGGCGCCTATCGAGTTTTCTCTGTCACTAAACTTCCATACAGTATACACCCCTCGGCGAGGCTCGATCCTCCGAACGCTCACACAGTGGTCTAACGCGCTACCACCCAGGCCACGAGCGAGCGGTGACACCAGAGAATGAAAGTGCATCTGCTCACATCCTCCAGCTGACTGCCAACAGTGCACTGCTCGTGGCATTCGACGTTGATCTGCATTCGTTCACAGCACGCCTGCATGCGAAGGTCGATCAGTCCATCCGGCACGCAGCGAATGTACTCCGGTGGGCGTGGGCAGTCCGGTGGCTGGAGAAACAAACTCGCAATTAACTAATTTTTGACGTTAGTTTTTTTGAGGAATACCTACAGTCGAACTCAATAACATATCCAACTAGCTGATTGGTTGACGCATGCATTGCTGTGGAGGTGGTAGTTTGCACAGAATGCATGCATCTGAGTGCATGCATGATCAACAACCAATCAGCTAGAGTTGGATATGTTATAGAGTTAGACTGTATATCTTTAATGATATAGCCGAAACAGCTTTTTACCCAGAAACAAAGCTAAAATTGCGTTCTGTTCTTTACTGAAGCCATACCATGCCCAGAGGAAAAACTTGAAAACATGATTTTGGTCTGTGAAAAGAAAACAAGAGGTCTCATGATCTTTTTACATTGCATGACAACGTTTCGTCACAGGAACATCTCAGTAACCGAGCTGAAAAACTAACCGTCGATTCTGCTTCTGAGTGCGCATGAGAACTTTGGCTTTCGTGGCACGCGACCTTCGTTGCGAGCTGCGAACTGAGACCACAAATCACAAAAATCTTGACAATGAAACGTAACATGGTTTGTGTGGTGAAAAGTTTCAAAATTAGACTAGAACGTGTGTTATTGTACTGAAATCTGACAACAGCCAAAGTAGCGCAAACACTTCAAAAAATTTTCATGATTATTCAACGCAGCAAGAGAAAGTTCATGCAATAATTACAGTACATGCAATTTCAGTTTGTAAATGTTCGTTCTGCAAGTTTTTCAGCATGCCGTTTCCATTGCACGTGTCATCTTTTTGCAGTTTCTGTGCTCTTGTTTGCGTAGTTTTTCTGTTTTTCTTCCTTGTAGGACTTTTCGTCCATTTTTTGTTCATCACAATGCTCTTACAAAACAATCGTGAAGCAACAACATCAAAATGTCAGACACAATCAGCTTTCATTGTGTTTGGCTCATGAAAATAAATGGGTAAAATTACATTTTCATTTTGGAGAGACATCATAAAAACATCAAGAACCATAACTGGCCAAAAACATTTAAGAAAACAAGTATAAACACACAAACAAAAGACAAACGTGGGGACGACCGCATATACTGAGGTTTATTGATACAGTGTAGGTAGGTAGTTCACCAAAAATCACCGGCGCGTAGGTAGGTTGTGATTGATTCCTAAAAAAGAAAATAATGCCAACACAAGAATAAAGGGGCATTCATGAAAGAGTACGTAGCTAAATACGTGGTCATGAATGACCGCGTAGCTATGTTTTAACACAGCTACGCATCACTAAATACTGCTTCATGAATACCGCTTCTGATTTCAACGTCGATGATCAGAGAAAAAACCTTATCTCGTCTATTTCTTCTTGCCGAGACCAAGATCCTCCGCCGACACCCAACCCTGATAATCAGGCGGCGGGACGTGCGGCGCACCACCACCACCGCCGGTGGCGTGTATCGGCGGTCGGTAAATGTCCGGCTGCTGTGGTTGGTGCGGGTAGACTTTCGATGCGGCCAGCTCGCCTTGTCCGTGCGGTTTCGGCGGTAACTCATGGAACGGGTCGACGGGTCGCGGTTCGCCCCAGCCGCCCGCGACATGCACCTCCTCCGTGATGACGTACGGCTCGCCGGTCTCAACGTACGGCGCGTACACCTCGGACGCCTGCTGCTCGTAGTTGTGCATGGCGCCGTAACAGGCCGTGATCTTGTGCCAGTTTTCGCCGGCGCACTGGAACACGCCGACGGAGATGTCGGGCAGATTCGACGGCTCGCAGAACCGCAGACAGTCGGAGTGCAGGTGTTTCGACTGGCAGCACTGTTTCAGTTCGGGACGGTCCGTTGTTGTGTGCGCCGCTGTTGTGCCGCCGCCGAGGCACTGCAGCACGCGGCCGTACTCCGGCCATGAGCAGGTGCCCTTGTTGACGGCCGCGATCGCCTGCAGTGGTGGAGTCGTCGTTGTTGGGTTTTTCATAATACGGCAATTGACTTTTTGTCATTCATTTTTTTCACGGAATCATAAACAGCGAACTTTATGTGAGCAAGGTTTTAAGACGATGAGATTTTGTTTATAATAATCGACTTTTTCATTCATATTTCTTAAAGCAAAGTATTAAGACAGCACGAATTCAAACCCAAAACACAACGAATAAGAACACACAAAGAAACTATAGATCTAATGCCATACTAACGTTCAACCGTTAGTTCGACTACACCAAACAAAAGCAAACAGTTAGAAACAAACAAACAAACAAACCAACATCATTCAAATTGGCGCCCATCTCGCACAAACTCAAACACTGTGGATTGATCAGCGGGTTCGCCTGGCAGCACGCTTTCGCATTCCGGTCAACCACTGCCGCCTCAACGCACATCTCGTAATTCTCTCGTGGACATTTCGGAATCTCCTGAAGTTTTTTTCTGAACATCATATCATATGCGGTTTACTACTAATTTGAAAAATAATCACACAAATCATGTTTAGTTTCTATTTGTAATAGCAAACAGCGCAACACAATCAAGAACGGCCTCTCAATAAAGCAGCCGATAAACAGCCACCCAAAAAACTCCCGCTGGCTCCTGCAGTCGATCTTGCTAATATATATGCAACTAGCTGATTGGTGGGTCATGGTAATTCTCAGCGCTGATTGGTTAGTCAGTAATTCTCAACGCTGATTGGTTGGTCATGACGTCATGTTGCATGTATCTATGATCTTTTATTTTGGTCCCGAGATCAATGCGCGTGTAGATGCCCAGATGGGTAAGCAGTTTCATGCATGACGCGGGAATTCAAAATTGGCAAAGTGATCCGAGTCCCCTTAATAAGCCGGGTCACTTAGGCTACCCTGAATGACCACATAAAGATTGAAACCCGGTTTCCTTTCACGTTTACAATCGCATTGAGTCGCGGACTAAAGAAAAGATGATAGATATTTTCCAAATGGACTGTACCGGCAGCTCAACAAGCTCCGGCTGCGGTTGTTCGTGTTTCGTCGAGTGACCGTCGTCTGTGGAAGGTTTCTTATGCAGTCTGTCTCGGTGCCTCGGCAAGGTCGGACGGCCCTTCAACGGAATCGGCGGCAACTCCACATTCTGGCCGTGCGTTGTGTCGGTCAGTTCGAGACCACCAACGTGAGTGGTGTCTTGGAGGCTGTCGCTAACGAGCAGGCTGGCCAGTAAAATCAGGCTGCGGTACATTGTATTAGCTCTACTGTTGCTGCTTACACTGCTAATGGGGTGAACTAAATTTTAAACCTGAAAAATGAAAAAAAAATTGTAATTGGTCATCGCGACTGGATTGAGGGATTTTTAATTGAAACAGCCAACCAAAAGAAATTTCGGCAAAAATAAAAATGCAGTTTCGATTTTGGAAAAAACAGTCACTCCCAAGAACGAAGCAAAGAAAAATTGTACAGCTACAGCATGTTCGTTTAAACCTGTCACTTTCTCGCAGAATAATAGCATGCGAACTGTAATTCTATTATCTAAAAATGCGGGAGACGCATATAAAAGGAGGAATATGGCCTTGTGTAAGCAGTGAAAGACTTGGCTCGACAACGCTTTTCAAGTCTCTGATGTGGTACACACGGATACAAGTACATAAGAGTCATATTTTTGCGCCGCGTTTGTTGTTTAAAAGCTTGCTGAAAAGCGTAAAAACTTTGAAGTTATCTAGATATTTTTCAATTGTCCTCTTCAGTTTAGTCTAAAATCACATCATGTGCGAAATTCTGTACAGCATGGCCAAATAAATGAGGCAGTCCATCAAGGCGGGATTAGTCGCTGACTAGGAGTTGTCTTTTTCAAAAATGCCAACATAATTTCCAATCATGTGTGCAAGGGAGAAAGAATGAACAGAATAATACGGATAATCCATTAGTTTAAAAAAACGCGTCAAATTTGGCATACAATTTGGTTTCTGAACTTCTTTTTCTTTCATTCAAAATTCGCGCGCTCCTTGCACCCTGAAAAAACTGCCATGTTTAATCGGCTATACTGTAAATTCTGTGCAAAAAACAGAAACATCAGCGATTGCAAAACATTGCTGCATGTAGCTTTATCGTTGTTGCTGACGTACGCACCGCTGTGCATACAGCAGCACCAGTGCAAAAAGTGTTGTCTTCCGTTGATTTTCACCCTTTTTACCAAACTCTTGTGACAGGATAAACCGGTGAGTCATTGCCTTTGCCACAGAAGGAGACCTTGCGTTCCCAATGCCTCTGCGATACACTTTGTGCAAACCAGTGTCAGCGATCTAAAGTCTGATCGTTATTTTAGTGGTTTTAGAGGTCGCTAAATGCTAGAAGAAAGCAAATGTGAAAGTTTCATTTGTCTACAATGTACGAGGGTTGCCACTTGCAACCGAAATAAAAAATAAACGGCGCAAAAATATGACTCTTATGTACTTGTATCCGTGTGTACCACATCAGAGACTTGAAAAGCGTTGTCGAGCCAAGTCTTTCACTGCTTACACAAGGCCATATTCCTCCTTTTATATGCGTCTCCCGCATTTTTAGATAATATTCTGACTTTTACATAAGCCCCAAAGGTCGGACCAAAATCACAATACGTTGGTCACACATTCTTCTAAACCCCGGACAACTCAGGTTTTTCATTTTTCGTTTTTAGGCCAATTTCGTCTATGCTATTTTTACGGCCGATTCGCCCAAAATCGTCACGATTCAGTACCTAGAATTGCTCACATAAGAAAACTGACCCAAAAGCAGTGATCGGCGGTTGAATTACCCTGGAAAATACAGTTTTCTTGTTTTTCATTTCTGGACCGGTTTCACTAAATTCCACGGCCGATTCGCCCGAAATCGTCACGATTCGGAATCTAAAGTTGCTCACGTAAAAAAACTAACCCAAAATCCGTGATCAGCGCATTGAATTACCTTGGAAAACACCCTTTTCTTGTTTTTCGTTTCTGGACCGATTTCGCCAATTTCCACGGCCGATTCGCCCGAAATCGTCACGATTCAGCATCTAGAGTTGCTCACGTAAGAAAACTAACCCAAAATCCGTGATCAGCGCATTGAATTACCCTGAAAAACACCATTTTCTTGTTTTTCGTTTCTAGACCGATTTCGCCAATTTCAACGACCGATTCGCTTGAAATCGTCACGATTCAGCATCTAAAGTTGCTCACGTAAGAAAACTAACCCAAAATCCGTGATCAGCGCATTGAATTACCCTGAAAAACACCCTTTTCTTGTTTTTCGTTTCTATACCGATTTCGCCAATTTCCGCGGCCGATTCGCCCAAAATCGTCACGATTCAGCATCTAAAGTTGCTCACGTAAGAAAACTAAACCAAAATCCGTGATCAGCGCATTGAATTACCCTGGAAAACACTATTTTCTTGTTTTTCGTTTCTAGACCGATTTCGCCAATTTACACGGCCGATTCGCCCGAAATCGTCACGATTCAGCATCTAAAGTTGCTCACGTAAGAAAACTAAACCAAAAGCCGTGATCGGCGCAATGAATTACCATGGAAAACACCGATTTCTTGTTTTTCATTTCTGGACCGGTTTCACTAAATTCCACGACCGATTCGCCCGAAATCGTCACGATTCGGTATCTAGAGTTGCTCACATGAAAAAACTAACACAAAATCGGTGATCAGCGTATTTAATTACCGTGGAAAACACCGTTTTTTTGTTTTTCATTTCTCGACCGATTTCGCCAATTTCCACGGCTGATTCGCCCGAAATCGTCACGATTCGGTATCTAGAGTTGCTCACATAAAAACCTAACCCAAAATCCGTGATCAGCGCATTGAATTACCCTGGAAAACACCGTTTTCTTATTTTTCGTTTCTGGACCGATTTCGCCAATTTCCACGGCCGATTCGCCCGAAATCGTCACGGTTCAGCATCTAGAGTAGCTCACGTAAGAAAACTAACCAAAATCCGTGATCACCGCATTGATTTACCCTGGAAAACATCTTTTTCTCGTTTTTCGTTTCCGGACCGATTTCGCCAATTTCCACTACCGATTCGCCCGAAATCGTTACGATTCAGTATCTAGAGTTGCTCACATAAGAAAACTAATCAAAAATCCGTGATCAGCGCATTGAATTACCATGGAAAACACCCTTTTCTTGTTTTTTGTTTCTGGACCGATTTTGCCAATTTCCACGGCCGATTCGCCCGAAATCGTCACGATTCAGCATCTAGAGTTGCTCACGTAAAAAAACTAACCCAATATCCGTGATCAGCGCATTGAATTACCCTGGAAAACATTTTTTTCTTGTTTTTCGTTTCTGGACCGATTTCGCCGATTTCCACGGCCGATTCGCCCGACATCGTCACGATTCAGCATCTAGAGTTGCTTGCATAAAAAACTAACCCAAAATTCGTGATCAGCGCATTGAATTACCCTGGAAAACACCCTTTTCTTGTTTTTCGTTTCTGGACCGATTTCGCCAATTTCGACGGCCGATTCGCCCGAAATCGTCACGATTCAGTATCTAGAGTTGCTCACGTAAGAAAACTAACCCAAAATCCGTGATCAGCGCATTGAATTACTCTGGAAAACACCCTTTTCTTGTTTTTCGTTTCTGGACCGATTTCGCCAATTTCGACGGCCGATTCGCCCGAAATCGTCACGATTCGGTATCTAGAGTTGCTCACATAAGAAAACTAACCCAAAATCCGTGATCAGCGCATTGAATTACACTGGAAAACATAGTTTTCTTGTTTTTCATTTCTGGACCGATTTCGCCGATTTCCACGGCCGATTCGCCGGAAATCGTCACGATTCAGCATCTAGAGTTGCTCACGTAAGAAAACTAACCCAAAATCCGTGATCAGCGCATTGAATTACTACGGACTAGACCTTTTTCCTATTATTTTTCGTAGCTCAGACAAAATTTGTAAGAGTGAAAACTGATACTCAGTCAAAATGCTACGAACTTTCAAAAATGCACAATTTTAACTCAAAAAAATGCCCGGGCAAAAAAATAAACTAAATTTTCAGAAAATACGGATGAAATTACCCTAGGAAACATTTTTGTTCAACTGTGAAAGTGTCCCAGCTAAAAATTGAAAGGGCGAACACTTGAAACCAGGTGAAAACCCTCCAAACAATTAAAAATGCCCAATTTTTTACCCAAAAACAGGGTCTGGGTAAAAAATTAACCCGATTTTCAAAATCTCCGGATGGAATTACCCCAGGGAACATTTTTGTTCGACTGTGAAAGTGTCGCAGGCAAAAATTTAAAGGGCGAACACATGTTGATTACATAGCTGAAAAAAAAATACAAAGGGAAAGAAGTAACACTGTTTTCAGAATAGGTTTTTCGTGTCTACAGCGTATGAAAAGTAGTCGGATAAAAATTTTTTCGCGGCTCCAAGCACAACTTTGGGTGTTCGTTTCGTGTGCACAGTGCCAAGTTTGTGGCTTATACTATGCTCGCTGGACGCAGCGAGCAAATTTGAAAAAAGCGCGCGAGGGGATAACGGCTCATATTATGCGTGATGCGCTGTCCGCTCGCTGGCGCTCGCTCGCGCATCCGCATGATTCACTGTGTACTTGTAAAGCGGTAAACTGTCACCGCTCCACGGTGAAAAAAGTATGCGTTCAGAAAAATTCGCGGTAATTTCTGCGTGTGCAGCGCGCTGACGTTTGATTCATTTGCAAATTATAACAATTTATGCAACCCACCACTGCGCGTTTTGCTGTTATGCATTAGCTACTTTACACGTGAAAAGAAAAAGCGCATGCAAGATTCAGTCAACTTTGGAAAACTGGCCACTACATCACCTGGTAACGTGTGAAATTGAAAGTGAACACGTTTTGTCGCGTTTTTGCGCGGGGTATTTTGAGAAATTATTAAAACTAACGGAATCATGTGCGGGCGGTAATTTTATATTTTGATAATTTTATTTTCGTCAATCTTTTCATTGAAATAAAATTAAACTGACAAAGAAAACTGCTAAAGTAATTTAAAAAAAAGAAAACTTAATGAGTACTGAGAAAACATCACACATGATCTGCAAAAAAAACAAAACAAACAAACAAAAACTAAATGCAAATTCTCTGACGTTAGAACTGAAAAGCAAGTCACGCTTCAGTCAAAACTAAATCCATAAAAATTGAGACATCGTTTTCTGTTTGAAAACTGCAAACTGTCTGAAACCATGGAAATCACCAGCATCTGCTCAACCACTGCACCTCTATGTATGATCGCAAAAGAAATGAAAACACAAATTGGCGTGAGCCGCGGCTTTTCGACTAAACAAACTGTGTATGATACCTGGCGGAAAACCTCAATTTTCAAGTGGTCACAAAAGTTCAAAGGAACAAAAATCGTTTCCACTTCGCTGCAAACCACAATAATACGGTATATTCTGCAATGATAACCCTGTGGAAAAATCGTTCTTTTCACTCAAACTCGACCGATAAAATCGAGCGTTCGTTCAGCCCTTCAGACCAATCTGTTCCGCGGACACCCAGCCCTTGTAATCATCAGTGGCGTCCACCGTGGGGCCCGGGCGTGGTCGTGCACCAATACCGTGCTCCTCAACGGTCCCTTCCGCTGGAACAGGCGGCAACTCCAGAAACTCCTCGCCGTCGCCAATGTGCGGCAGTGGCATCTGATTGCAAAAAAAACGGATTTCTGAGGTCACATATTTACCGTAAAGCCTTGCATATAAGGTTCCTCCCACTTATGAGACCCCCACCCAAAAGTGGGCGGAATGTCACACGGCGGGAAACCAAAAAAACAAAATTTTGACTTGGTGGAAATCCCACTTCGTTTATAAGGCCCGGAATTCCTAATCTTCGCTTTATAAGACCTCCTCCCACTTATAAAGTTGTCACACAAAATTCCACTTTTTTTAGAAATTTTTGATTTTCAAATTTATATACTATAAATTTATGAGACCTTATATGCAAGACTTTACGGTAATTCACAACCAGATCCTGTGTTATACTGAATCTGCGAGAAAATATGAGAGAAGCCACGGAACGTCATGTCATATAAAGCAGCTTTACATTGTTACATACCAACTCTCGTTTGCAACAATCAGGCACGCGTTTCAAACTCAACACTGCTGTCACTGAAACCGCTTCCAAACTATTTTTTGCGAAACAACCCCGTCTTCTGTGGCTACCGGGTGGTAGCAAAACAAAAAAAGCCCAATGGAGCGTTCAGTAAAACAAACTTTGTTAGGCAACCGGTAGTTAGCGTTCAGAAAAAAAAACTGGTTTGAACAAAAAGCTTGCAAACCGGTGTTCACATATCAAAGTATGAAAATCTGACACAGCCAATAAATTCCTTAATTGTGATTATTGGTGATCTTGTTTGCAACTGACGCATCATATTCACCTCCGGTACCACGGTTGCATCAGTGCGCTTGTAATTGTGCATAGCCGTGTAGCATTGTCTGATCTTGCCGAACGATTCGCCGACACATTCGAACAGATTCCGACTCAAGTCCGGCGTACTGCTGCCGAGGTCGCAGAACTGAACGCAGCTTCCGTGGACGCCCTTCGCGGCGCAGCACCGACGAAGCTCGTCGGAGGCCTCCTGGTGACCGTGCACTGGCTGGTCGGCGAGACACCGTAACACGGTACCGTAGTCCGGCCATGAGCACTCGCCGCGCGTCACGGTGCTAACGGCCTGAATGTATTGTTATGTCACCATGCACTTTGTTTTTTTTATTATTCGATCGAATCACTGTGGGTGAGGAATGCCTTAGCTAATCCTAAGACAATACCACCATGTGTAATGTCCCTTTATAACCTCATCCCTACCTGCGTTACCGTAGTCTGTGCTGCTGATGTGGCGCATGGTCGAGTGCTTGTGATTGCCTAAGCTACTTTCTTAACGCGGGTCAGCTACTTTCTTTGTATTGGTTGTCGCCGCATATAAAGGCGTTGTTTTCGTTGATTTCTGGGCCACTTTTGTCGCTTTACTTTTTCGCGCTGGTTCTATCTTCTCTTCTCAGGTAACTGAATAACTGCCTGAAAGAGAGTGGCCGATGTTTGAATACCGTATTACCTCTATTAACCCCCCCCCCAAAGTAAACCCCCCCCAAAATAAACCCCCACCCCCTCGACAAGTTTCCAAATAATCCCCCCCCCCAACATACTCCCCCATTGGAAACCTGTTTGAAACACATACCCAGCGAATTCAGTGGCTGGTTGCAGTGAAAATGATGAAATTGTGCTACCAAAGGCCCCAAATGGATGAGTTAATGGTAATTTCATTATAAAAGGCAGTTGTAAAAGGAAATTTCTATGTAGAGTAGAAGTTTCTGCAACTTCCTTCCTGCCATGGAAAATATTTTTGCCATTTTGCCTACCCCTAAAATGGTTTCCAAATAACCCCCCCCCCCCAAATAAACCCCCCCCCAAAATAAACCCCACCCCCAGAAGTCGCTGAAGAAATAAACCCCCATGGGGGTTTATTAGAGGTAATACGGTATACGAAAAACGACAGAATTAATGAATTGAAGTCGAGCGACAAACAGAACACACTACACGCTATTGCAACTGAACCCTAAATAATTATCTAACTTGTTGAATTTCCTTTAATTCAATCACGACAGCTCTTCCGAGCGCGCAGATCCCCATATCGGCGTTCGAGGCCGGGGATTCGGAACGTTGGGGAGTTCAAACGTCGCTCCATTACACCAGAGCAAGACACTTCAAATGCAACGTTCAATTTCAGCAAACCTTTCATTGTCATTAGCCACCTACTTCCTCAAAGCTGGCACCAATTTTGCAGAGTGCCATGCAGCCAGCCCCGATTGCTGCCAGCGCACAGCACGAGTGCGCCTGTCGATCTAGCGTTTCGTCGGAAATGCACGGCTGGTAGTCCGGCGCTCGCGGGCATTTCGGCGCTTCCTACAAAATGCGCGCATCGAAAGTAGTGCTAGTATCTTTTATTTTGGTCCCGCGTCTCAATGCGCGCATAGATGGGTAAGCAGGACGCGGGAATTCAAAATTGGCAAAGGGAGTGGAGTCCCCTAAATAAGGCCGGGTTACTTAGGCTATTATGAATTACCACATACAGATTGAAATTAGTTTCCTTTCACGTCCACAACCGCATTGAGTCACAGGTCTAAAAGAGAAGATAATAGGGCGGAGAGAAAAGATAAATTTCTGTGTTTCGAGAGATGAAATAAATTATTGTGAATACAACCTCTGCACTGCGTCTCATTGAAGAAGATCAAAGAGCATCACAGTAACCCTATTTCCTTGATTTTCGGCTTTTCGACCGTTTCTATCACGACATGAAAAGCAGGATACTAAGTCGGCTATCGCCAATTTTTTTTCCTCAGACATACAGGAACGAACCTAAAAAATCGCGATGATTCAAGCACCGCAACAAGAGACGCATACCGGCAGCAGATCGTCGTCACCGGCGCCGCGATGCCTGGCGATCGTGAGCCGCAGCTTTTCGCGGCCATCTCCCGCGTGACGCCCGGCCGAATCGGGCGGTTGGAGCTCTTCGACGAGCAGTGCCCGATGTCGTGGCAACACCGGACGCCGGTACGGCAGCACCGGAGGCAGTTCATCGCGAGTGGCGTACTTTGGGTGTTTCGCCCACGCGGGCACGGTGACGTGCTGCGCGGTCAGCGGCTGAATACGGCCGTACGGATGCGCCGGTACGCTGTCGTGCGCGTACGCAAGCGTCAGTAGAACGCTGCTGTAGGCGAATGACACGTACAGCGGCATTGTTGGGTTGTTATTTTTTGTTTCTGTTCTGAAGGAAATCGCACACACGGATATTTTTTTTTGTTTGTCGCATACAGTCCACCTGGCTAATATCATACAATTAGCTGATTGGTTGGTTGTAGACACACGTGCAGTTGATGCATGCAGTGAACCCCGCACATCGGTACCCCACACCGTCGCGCGGGTATGGCCTGCACAGAATGCACGCATCAACTGCACGTGTGTGCAACCATCCAATCCGCTTAGTTGTGTATATTAGCCAAATGGACTGCATTTTAAACGGTAATGCGTTCTTTAAATTGTCTTGTTTCATTCTGAGGAATAATCTGTGGAACTCATGACAAAAGTATTTGGCATCGTAAACCACAACAAAAAAAAGCTGTAAAGCGCAGTTTTCGTATATTGATTTTCTATTCAATTTTTTAATTGAAACCAGTCAGCTATAACTAAAATGCGATTCTCATGAAGTAGACATACATTGCTGTAATATGTGCATGGGCAATATTCGTGTATATTTCTTTAAAAATATTAGAATAACAAGGTCATACCATGTCCATGGACTGACCGACCTGCGTTTTTGTGTTTTGTAAAAAATCGCGTTTAATTTTTTAGCTGAAATTTTTGTTTATCGTCAAAATTTGTTGTGTGCAAACAAGTGCTGCTGTTTCTGAAAAGGTGTGATAATTATGGCCCAGTCAGTATGTGTGGCAGTAAAAATCTCAAGTGTAAAAAAACTAACCGCAAAAAATTATGAAAACACGTTTTTCTCCAGCTGAATAATTTGCACACTTCTATCTTCGCACGTTACGATTAAACATACTGTGCGCAATATTTCGTTTACGCAAATCACACACTTTGTTTTAATTTTTTTTCGCGCTTTATTATCGTGCAAAAAGCAGTCAATCAGTCTGAAAATAGCGCAGGTGAATGAAAGTTTTCAGCAATTTGTTTTCAAGTAGTAATTTGTTTTCTGAACATGCTTTTCTTCTTCCATGCATGAACAGATTTTTCCAAAGACAGTGCACACGTTTTCCAACACGACAAATTCTGCTCGGTCCACAAGCAAACACCACTGGCACGCACGTTTACACGGTTCGTGGATGATATTAGAATTTTATTAGAATATTAGCGACAAGTTAATTTTACTGATTCAAGGCCAAAAGTAATAATCAATTCTCATAATAACCACAATAATAGCTAAACTCTGTTTACCTGCATTTCCACAAATTAAAGAAAAAATGAAATTGTTGTAGAATCAAAAAATTGTTGATGACAAATCACCGATTTGCTTGAACTGTGGTTTGCAATTTTTAAACCGACATTCAGCAAAGTAACAAATAATGAAAGAAAGTTTTTTTTTGTTTGAGGGCAAAAATCTGCATGTTCCCTCAATGGCCGGCATACAAATTCTGATTGTTGAGTATTTCCGTGTCATTCACGCTCGGGGCGACCATTTGAACGAACTCTTCATAGTCAATTTCACCGTCGCCGTCTTTGTCTACCTGAAACCGTTTTTGTCAGATGCAATCAATTCAACATTAGCTGTCAAAATGAGGAAATGTAGTATAAAATAAATGTGATTGCTAAACGGACACTTATAGCTGAAGCTGAAACAGACATAATTTCTGCCTAATGTGTAACTTTTGATTCCGATTTGTAGCTTTAGAATTTGACGATTAAATTGCAGTTTTTACATGGAGATTGAGAAAAAAGCGGAATTTATAATGATGTGGTTTTGTGAACTTCGGTGCGCCTTGGGTGATTGACCGACATTTTCTTAAAGTTTTTATTCGTTTATCAGTATTTAATCCGGTTAAGATTTAATGCAGAAAATTATGCAGATTATTGTTCAAAACATTCTCAAAAATGCAAAAAAACCTCTCGAATGATTTCGTCCACCTCCTCTTCGGAGAACTTCTCCCCCATGGTCGTCATGAAATGTTTGAACTCATTTGCTGTGATTGAGCCGTTGCCGTCTTTGTCAAACACGCTGCAATATCAAACAATGTCAGGTGACAGGGGTCAAACGGAAAATTAGATACGTCAAACTGTTTTCTGATCCTCTACGTACAATATATAAACGCCCAATAAAGGAAAACCTTGCAATACTGCGCTTTCATTTGAAACTTATGATCAAGCCAACCAAAAGCAAAATATACTTTCACAAATGAGAAAACCAACATAGTTTTGCAAGCTTTCCTTTATTTTTTTCACTTGAACCAACAAAAAAATCTGCCAAATTACCGCACCGAAACGCCAGTCGCACCAGCTCCTGGTCAGTCTCCTTGTTCATGACGCGCATCATTTGACAAAACTCCGGAAAGTCGATCGTACCATTGCCGTCAATGTCAAACTCGTTCACGATGTTCAGCAATTCGTCTTGAACAAAGCGAAAGTGAAACCGTAATTGAAGAACCAACTCGTTCAACCGTATTCATTAAACAAAAAAACAAAGATTCTCACTGCGAAAAAGCCAGAACTAAAGCAAGAACAGAAGCGAGAACTAACGTAAGGAGAAGTAAAACTAAAACTCAGGCAGAACTAGCGCCAGAACTGCCGCTGGAGGTCAAGTTAAAACTAAAATCAGAACAAACGTCAAAAATAAATACAGAACTGAAACCAGAATTGAAGCCAGAACAAAAACCAGTGTGTAATTCACTAATTCTGGTTTTCGCACTATCGCACTGGCAGTGGTTATATAAGAACACTGTATTCAACTGTCTTTCTAATCGCGGGAGATACATGTTGTATTGGTTGGTTGCACTGTGTGCAAAATCAACCAATCAGCGCACAATCACCAATTTTCAGCCACCTTCTGTCGGATTCAGCCCCAGTGCACGCATCGCCCAGCCGAGCTCGCTGCTGCTGATTGTGCCCGAGCTGTCTTTGTCGAACATCTGTGCATAAAAATGTTGGTGCATATACTGTGTTTGAATTGGTCTGGTGCTGATTGGTCGTACACACCATGGATTTTTTTTTGAAAACGGTGCACTTATTGCAACAAGCACCAGCTGCAGTGTCACCGTTCGCGGGCGGTGTATCCCCAGTAGCTTGCTGGTTTGCAATTTGCCTAGCACTTGGAGGCGTCGTATAAAAACAGAACAGAACAAAGTGACGACGGCACGAAACCTACCGCGCCCACAGTGGTGTGAAATTACCATCAATTTCCGGATGATGTGCCAGTGTGTTGGTTTGCCACGACCCGAAAGTATTTTTGTTTGAAACCTGTCGTTTCTTACACAGAATAAATATAGAGCCCGTGTCTCCTTGCACCTCCGATAATCCCATCATTCTTGCCTCATGCCATGCATGCTCTTTGCTTTTTTTCTCTATTTTACTCTGTATTCTGCGTATTGAAAAGTGACCGGTTCAAACAAACACCCTGTACCCGGAACGCCTCCGCGAACTCGCGGCGCTCTTCCGGCGTGAACTCTTCTAGTAACAGTACGGCGTCGTCCTGGTTGATGTGCGGCATCAGCGACATCGTCGGACAGGCCTCGTGCAACGTCGACATCGACGCTGCGCCCAGCACGTGCGAGTGCGCGAACGACGACTTCTTGCGTACGGTCGGCAGCGCCGGCTGCGAACATGATTCCGCTAAGGTGCATTCATGAACGCAGCAATTAGTGACGCACAGCTATGCGTCACTAAATGTGGTTTCATGAATGCCGCTTGAGTGACTTGCAGTTTTGGCCGCTAGCATTGTAGACTCATAGTCTGAACCACCCAGATAGCAATGTAGAAGTCTGGTCTGAAACCGGGTCACTGTTGCGAAGTCCATATGATAAGACACTGGTGGAATTGCAGTCCTAGTCCTTAATGTTACATGGTTAAACGGTATTAGGATTCCCTGGAGTGGTCACGTGCACCCGTTTGCGAACGCACCGGACTTCTAAGAAAGCTTGGCTCAAGCTTAGTGCTGAACTTAGGACTAGGCATAGGTTTAGGCTTTGCTAAGGACATGTTGATCGATCCACGGTCTTTGCATTATTTTTCTTCGATAGTTTGAATATTCACCTGGTTCTTTTTGATCATTCGTGCTCGCACAAATCGAGGCATTGTGAACAATGTGTCAAGTTAGAAATAGCCGTCAATTTCAATCTTTCAAAAGTTGACAAGAAAACTTGACTTTTAAAGACTGATCTTTACATATGCAAATACTGTAAAAAAATAGAACGAAAACAGTACTCAATGGTCAATCACATGTCACAAAAAACTATTAAAAAAACAATATTCTGATAAAAATCCAATTTTATATGCAAATTTGTTTTCCCGTTGAGCGGACTGACGTTGTGTGCTAAATAAAATATTCCGTAAGGAACTAAAACAGGGCAGAAAACGCTTCTGTTTTTAATCAGAAACCTAAGGTAAACGCATGTTCATACATATCAGACAAAAATTGTTGTTTGTGTGTGTGGTGCCGAGTGGTCATGTCATGACGGCACCACACACGCAGCCAATCAGCGTATGAGATTTGAATTTTTTTAAAAAAATGAACCAATCGTTGCAGACACCAACCAGTTTCACGCCCGGCGCTTTCGCAATCGAGGCCGACAGGGAAATCGCGGAAAACATCACTTTGCGGTGTTTTGCGCTTTTGCTGAGACGATTATCTGAAAGCGGATTACTGCGACGCATCGTGGCAAGAGCAGAAGACTGACTTGAATCATTCCGTTTCTCCAACGCAACTTTCTGGGGCAAAAACAAAGACACGAGACAACCGGCTGAGAGCGTTTCAGTCCGAAAATCAGATTATTTCTCCGGTCGAAAAGCTATATGACAACAGTTCTGCAAAAAACTATGTTCCGAGTTGCACAAAAAAAGTTTTGGGGTTGTTCATTTCGGTGATTTTGTTATCGAAAGAAAAAACTTCTAGAAAAAAATCCCATTTGGTGTGGGCTTGAAAAGCCCCGCTAATAGTGGGTCCTCAAACTTGATTGCACACATTCCGACCACTCGCTCGTCCGTCACATGACCACGAGCCACTTGAAATCATAGCAATCCAAGGCGCGTATTTTCTTTTTTCTTCGTTTCATAACCTACTTACAGTTCCCTCCTCCAACTCATCTTGCCCTGCTCTATTCATAAAACCGCGCGGTTTTGCTGTCGTGTCTTTTCTTTATTTATTGAGGCTACAGGGCGTCGCATCTTCGTGCCAGTCTGAGAGGGTTTTCCAAACACAAAAAATAATGTTTATCGCAGACTGATTCGAAGCACTTCTCAACGTTTATTATGCAGAAAACAAAAAGAAAAGATCGTATCGAAGGATTGAAAAACTTCAATTATATGCACAGTGCCCAGTTCACGAACATGAAGTTGGAACCCAGATTTATCACACACGTCCCCGACCGATCATCGGATCAGCTCGGTACAATATGTGACACCCTAAAAAATGTTCTGACGTGTGACACGGACTTTCGCCACGAAGCAGGGCTTGTTTCAGCGTGGTACCAAGCAACAAACATCGGAAAACGGAGAGGGAGGAATGACGAACGGCAAGAATGTTTGCGGACTTTCCCATCTCACTTGTGGTACACCACTAGCGTGCAAGTACAAATGTAACCCAGTTCAGTACAAGCAATTGGCAGTTTATTTTGCAACATTATCACTCCCAGAATAAATGTGAAAACGTGCGCATATCAATAATCAATATGTGAGTGTAAATCACAGGAAAAAATATATACAATATTGCAGTAAAAACAAGCAAAAAAGGAAAAGAAATACGCATAATTTCAGTGAATGGCATGAGACACCCAGGTTTTACAACTTTATACACTACATTTTTGTGTGTTTGCCTGCGCATGACATTGATTCTACAATTAACATGCATGATTTTTTTCACGCACACATCGAAATAAACCAATCATTCCAAACACACGCAGAACGATTCGAGAATTGGACAATATTGTGTCAACATTTTTGGTCGTCGTTTTTGATTTTATGTTCAGAGCAGAGAAAAGTGTAATTTGTTGGCGTCAGCTGATTTACCAACCAAAATCATTTTGGGACAAAAAAAACGGGTTTTGAACGTGTTGTGCGGCGCTTATGCAACCAATCAGTGCGCTTCAATTCAAAATCCAACCAATCACCAGCAGTAATGGAGGCTGCAGAAACAACGTCAGATGATCGTGACGAGTATCCGATTTCTACAACTGATGAAGCAGAAAACGGCAATAACTTCACGATCACGCATCGACGAAAATTCTATATCGGTCATCCGAAGTACCGCTGCTGTTGCGGCTGCTGCCATTGTACCACGGCGGTGTTGGTGGCAGCGTGGATTTACGTGGGTGGTTTTTTTTAAATTTTTGTCCTTGATTAAAAAACTTCGAATCAATCTTGCCTTTGCTTTGAATTATGAAATGTTTGCTTGATTGATCGATCGATCGAAACATCCCATACCTGATTGTTGGGCTGACAAGTTTCAGAATATCAGCTCGCATTTTGGTTGGAGCGGTACCTGAAATTCTGTCTTTTTGTTGATTGACAGATGAAGCAACCTCATTCGCATTATTGTTGCATTTTCTTGTTTTGGGTCTGGCTCATTTTTTTCAAGAAAAAGGTCAGCTTTACAAAAACCGAACTGTATTTTAATTTTTCCCAATTTCATTTTTTTCAGTGTATTTTATTTGTGCTGGCCATCGCATTCAGCGTGCTGATGTTCAGTGGCGGATGTTTGCAGGGCGACGCGTGCATGATTGTTTTCGGTAAAAAAACACACCAATTTCTGCTAGCGCCATGTCTTCTGCAAGCTGATTGGTTGATTTTGAATGATATTTATTGGGAAGCTGATTGGCCATACCGGCATGCTGAATGGTAAAAAAGGCAGAAGTGCATCCACTCTTGTTGATCTGCTTTTTACTTTCAAAGATCACCTACACCGCCAGATGTTGCCCCAAATTTGATCGGAGAAATCAGACACTCATCACTGATTGGATCGCTACAATTTGAGTATCAAGTCAGCTTGATGTAGCGCTCTTACTGTGAAAAACATGTCAACAAAAACTCAACACGGTGTTGAGTTTCGAAGAAACACTCAACATGTTCCTGAGCAAACCAAAACAACCAAACGGGACAGGACATGACGGGGTACACGACACAGCTCCGGACATTCCACCGGACACACGAGGTCGGACATTTTTTTTCAGCGTGTCAACAAGGTGTAGAATGTCCGACGTAAAACGCGTCCACCCTGTTGCCAAACTTGTTGACTTTCTTCGCTCTCCATGTTACACGCAGGTCTACTACAATCGCTGATCGGTGCAATTTCGCTCTGGGCGTGCTACCGCGCAATCTGGGCGATGTTCTGGGCAAAAAGTCGCCTAGTTCACCCGGCACAACTGACGCCATTCATGGTCGTGTTGGTGATCACCGGTCTGATTTGTGTTTTCGGCTACATTTTCATCTGTCTCGTCCAATGGAACCCGCTGGCTTCGATTTGCGCAACTGAAACTCTGAGAAACTCTACAAATCACGATAATTACTTCGGGACGCAGCATCCGTTTCTACAACAGCGTTCGTTCGCAACCGAGGCGATACTGGAAATTGGCGCCGTCTGTGTTGTTGTGGTTGGCGTGAAGGTACTGTAAGCCGTTGAGATTGAACTGGTTACTGTTGCGATAAAGTTGATGATTTGATTTGGTTGTCATGTCAAAAATGATTTATTGTTGTTTGGATCACTGAGAAAAGATCTAGATCGGAGGCGACTGAAACGGCTGCTAACAACTTGTGATGTCACAGTGTTTGTGGCCAGTTTTCGTAGGTCCGTTTTTTTAGTGTTCGCTCTTTTCCTTGCACTTTTCACATACATTTCTCATGTACATGCAGTCCATCTGGAAAATATATGCAACATGACGTAATGACCAATCAATCAGCGCTGAGAGTTGCTCATGACTAACCAATCAGCGCTGACAGTTGCTCATGACTAACCAATCAGCGCTGACAGTTGCTCATGACTAGGGTTAGGGGCTTTGAAAAAAAAAATTTTTTTTTATTTTTTTTTCGTTTTTTTTTAAAAAAAAATTGGATTTTTTTTTCAAACTTAAAAAAAAATTTGAAAAATTTTTCTTCTACTTTGCTCTGAAAATTCGATTTATGGCATAATTTTTTGAAAGTTCAAACCAAATTTTCTTCCCAACTTCTTTGTGTGCTTAGGTACATGTCATTATTTGGTCATTTTGACCGACGTACTCCATGTTTTTCGATTTGGATGACTTCTAGAGTCAATTTTTAGCGTTGAAATGACTTAACTGAATTGAAATATCGTTTCAGAAATCGTTTTCTTGCAACTTAGAACATGTTTTTTCAGTCGGTAGGCCATGAGATGAACATGATATCTTGTTGATTGGCGTACGTTATAGGTCTACAATGGAGTTGTGCGATATATTGTTAAACAATTGGAGCGGGGATGTTGGTTAATACCACATCACACGACCGTTTTTCAGATACCCGATAACATGGCCACATGTTAAAACTTGCGTGCTGAGCTAAACTAACGTGTTAAACTTGCGTCTGTCAGTTGCCCGCAACATGATCGCGAAATCATGGTACGTGTTTTCGATACGATGATTTGAAGAGTGGGCTCTCGCCATGTGGCAGATAGCATAGCTGGTTGAACCTGAAAGTAAGTGTCTTGGGGGGGGGGGGGGCGACCGGGTCGACAGGGGTTGCCGACTTAGCTACAGCAAACAGGAATTTTTGAACACAGTCAAATTTTGGTAATTTTCTAAAGAGGAACAACTAAGAACGGTTCAATATTCAAGTACACGTCGAAAATTGTCCTGTTTTACTGTTGAAAATGCAACTTTCCCTCTATGAAATGGACATAATTTCAATAAAACACGATTTTCGCTCTTATAGTTTTCCGGATCGTTCTGAAAATAGTCTAGATGAACTCAGCTCGACGAGACGCTTCGAACAAACCTAACTTGTAAAAAAATTTTTTTTTTTAAATTTTTTTTTTTAATTTAAAAAAAAAATCCGGATTTTTTTTCCCCTAACCCTACTCATGACTAACCAATCAGTGCTGAGAGTTGCTTATGACTAACCAATCAGCTAGCTAGTTGCATATATTAGCGAAATAGACTGTAGCCTCACATTGATTCATCGGTGTCCCTTTCAGATCTGGCTGCTGTACATCTGCCGTGTCTGTCAGCAATTCATCGTTGAGAAGAAAAAACCAGCGACCGACCAGTCATACCGAACGGTCACGGCTTATCGCAACATCGGTCAGTTGTCATATTGCACTTAAAAAAGAAGTGCTTCACTGGAAAATTTCAAAAATTTCGGGAAAACCATAAAAAGGTGAAGAATCTTCGGGCAAGCCACCATCGGAGTCGTGAAGGTGGTTTTTTTTTTAATTTAAAATCCAGTGATCCAACACATTCAATTCCGTTCCTGTTTTAAAACTTCAAGGACAATTCAGCTTTTTTTAAAAAAATAAATAGTTTTTTCAGTGTTTGGACGATGATAAACAGCTGACCAACAACGTCACGTCGGCAAAAAAACATTTATTGTGATCTAACACATATCGGATTATTTTTCCGGTTCTTACAAACTTTTACCACACGTGGTGTTTACAGAATGAACGTACATTTATTATAAGGTGTGGTATTGCGACTTATCTGGTACTACGACTTCTTGTATTTATGCTGACAAGATATGACAGTGCAGAAACATAAATGTAGGTGCACAAACGTGAAAAGTTGCGTGGGTTTGACGGTGAAATGTACAAATACGCCGGAAGCTGTATGTGACGCACGAATATTGGAAAAAGGAACCACGCTAAAATATACATGAAAATGGCACTGAAATTCTTTGAAAGTCACATGAGTTTTCTTAGGTGTCGCATTTTTTGCCACCACAAAAGTTGCTACAACATGACTAGTAAACCGATCACAGTGTTTCTCAGCACAACTTTATTGCTGTTTGTGGTAGCCGTCTTCCAAACAGATCATGTCAACGCAAACGTGAGTTTCATGTTCTTCAGTTTTTTCTGGTATTTGTCGCCGACCAGTGTCTGCGAAATGAACGAACAAACAAACCACCACGCACATTTTTGCATCAAAGAAATTTTCAGAATTTTTTTTTGAAAGAAACTTTTTTATAGAGTTCACCAGGCCACCAGTGGTCTCAACAAAGTCCACTAAACACCAATCGCAATGTTTTTCTGATTCAGGCAATAATGGTACTGATCCCTAAACGTCAACGAAGCACCGTCCAAACGGGCGTCGGCTTCTATGGTAGTCTCCGGCACGCGAGTCACATTTTCCTGTCGCCCGACCAATTGAACCGACTGCGAATGTTGACCGAAAATCGAAAAACCGTCGAACCCACCGCGACGCCACGCCAGAAACACCCGAAACTGAGTCACTACGATCGAAGACCCTTTTATCGACCGTATTCAATTGCTTGAGGTCAATAATCAATGGTTTTTCTGGTTGCCACGATTGGTGGACGTTGATTTCAGTCCATTGCATTCGTTGGTAGATCATCATTAAATGTAGTTTTTTATTATCGGGGTTTCCAGCGTTTCGCGAAAAGAAGAAAATAAATGAATAAGTGAATTCATTGGCCATGAGAAAACTGAGCTCTCAAACAAAGAATAACAACAACAATCGATGCGAATACAAAATCCCTGACCCCATAGAAACTGAGTTGAAATCCATGTGGGCGAAAAATAACAATCAACAAATCACAAAACAACCGGTGCATGTAAAACTGCGCTAAATGCAACATTGATCATATCGTGATTGGCTGATCCTGGTGCACTTTGTTTCACACGACTCGTCCCATCTAAATTGGGACACAAACATCCATGACAAACACACTGGCACTGTGTTACACTGTGCGCGTAACGTTAGCTGGCGTGAGTAGTAGCATCTCACTTCAGTTAAGACCAGCCGCTGTGAAATGGATGACTGAAGTGACATAGAAATTTCAAAAATTTAAATGTGCTTCATTTTTACACCCGTACGTCCCCTACGAATACACATGTTTTTGTTATGAACGCTGACGTGTATCGTTTACACGTGAACGCGATCAAGATTATATTTGTCGAGCGCGCTCCAAGATGTTTATCAGCTGCGAGTGCGCACATAGGCGCTCGACGCAGTTGAGCGCAACTGGTGACAAGCAACATATTGATTCACTTATGAATTTTATTATGAGCAGTGCACATTATCATGTACTCAAGCAAAAAGTTATGTACAGCCCACAAACAAAACAAACAAGAATCTAAAATTTTGAAACAACCAATATTTTAATGATATCTTCAGGCAGAAAGTTTTTTTCGATGCATAAATTGCTTTGAGAAAATCAGTTGGAAATGGGCTGTGAATAACAGGATGATCAATTGTTTAAGTTCCGCATTTTACTATAGTTTTGAATTCTCGAATTACTTTACAAACCTACGTCTTCAAAGTGACTATTTCATTTTTATAACTGCCACAATAATACCATACACTGCTTGATTGTCGTTTTTAAAGAAACGTAAATAATTCGATGAACTATATTTATATTTATATGTATCATTCTAGAAATTTATTGGATAAACAAGTGTTTTCAATTTTTTAAGCTGAAAACAAAGGCTTGCCCGTTTAGGACGGTTAAAATTTCATCAGCACTTATTCCAACACCAACACCGTCCGGCAATTAAAACTGGTGGACCCACATTTTGAAAATCTCAAGCGATACTTGCATGTGAACTCTGCAAGCAGTAAATCGGCGACGGTCGGTCATCCGAATCTGATCTGGTCGAGGTGGCACGGAAAAATTTCCAGAAATTTTTCACAAAATTTAAGTTTTTCGAAAAAACATCCACCTGTTGGCATTCGTCTCCTCTGATTGCGCACCCGCATTTATTTTTGACGCTGATTGATGTGTCATTCATTTGACACAAAAATTTATGCATTATATTTGTGTTGTTTTTATATCGATATTGTATTGTTTGGTTCTTTTTCTTGTCAATTATTAAGTCCATACTCAAGCTTTATGACACAAATAGTTCAAGAGGGGCACATCACTGATGAGGCCACCCCTCTTCTGCATATGATGTTGGCCAGGCCGAAATTCAGAGAACCATCACGCAAATTGGTTGATTTATATGAAAATAATTGAACAGTTGTTCCTAATTTCTTTGTTTCCCGCCTCTCCATGCAAAAAAGAGAAGAGCAAAATATCATACGTGAATGACAAAATCGGATCATGCACAAAAACAGAAGCAATGCCTCGAACGTGTGATACCGTTTTCCATTTTCCATACCGTAATGCTATTTTTTAGCAATGAGACGTAGCAGTGTAATACGTAGATGCTTTCAGTTTGTCTCAGCTTGCACGACACCGATATTTTCGAATAAAAACTTCAAGGACTGTATTCTCAACCAGTCTCCTTGAACGTTGATAAGTGCGCTGTAAAAAACAAAAACTTGAAATAACAAATCTATTATACTAAAAAAATACTTTGTCCGTGGAACTTTTTTAACTGGAACTTTTTTAACAGTTTGAATTGGCGCTCATTTTTTCAGTTCGAGCCTATTTTGCTACTTAAGTCATCATCTGCTAAATACTTCACTCCATTTTCTAATGACAAGGCAAAGTTCAAATCGTCAGTCTACATGACTTTAGTCATCATGATGCCTTTTGCTCAAGAACGACAACCAAGGTTATGAGCGATAGTTCAACAAACGTAACGCACGTTGCTAAATGGCGATTGTTGCTGCTCAAGCTTCATGATCGACTGCGACAGATGTAACAAAACCGTCTTTGAAAAAAGTTTAAATTTTTTTTAAATCGGGTTGGAAAACGAACGTCTACATTAGTTTTTCAAATGCACATTGCAGTTTGTACAATCTATTCATGGTGTCTAAAAAATCATTAGCGAAATCAGAAAAAAGTATTAAACTGATAATGGTTCGACTATTGGAAAGTAAAATCATAAATGGCTTTTAAAGTGGTTACCAGGTAATCGAAAAAAACGACTGTTTTCAATTTTTTGCACTTATTTTCAATTTGCAGATTTAATTAAAAATGCCCCAACACAGAAACGCAAAAAAATTGAATTTGAGTGATTTTTTTAAATCGGCTGTTGAGTAAAAACGTTGCTTTTGTATTTACAATTTTATTTTCAATTGG
The DNA here is from genome assembly GCA_030248135.1 of Theristus sp. LFF4_11. Lineage (NCBI taxonomy): Eukaryota > Metazoa > Nematoda > Chromadorea > Monhysterida > Xyalidae > Theristus > Theristus sp. LFF4_11. Next base: position 34,738 of record JASANC010000810.1, on the reverse strand, counting down.
AAAACACGTTTGGCTATATATGTTATAATAAACGGGTAAAAAAGAAATTGTGCCTGTTGAAAACGGGTATTTAAAAACGTCACTGTTTTTTAGTTTCTACATTGTCACTTAACAAAAAAGCTTGACTTTTGGTAAACTTATGTTAGGCTAAACGGGTAAAACATGCATAATAAATATGTTGCCACATTATAAACTTTGATTTTCTAATTTATTTCAATGCGCGGGTTTTGCTGAAATTTACCAACGTCTACCTGTTTTCTTCATCATTTTTTAAAGTTTTAGATCAAGAGTAAGCTTAGACTGAGATAAACTGCCCCGAACTAATATGCCGTTTCAAAAATAACAAGGTTTAATCTTAACAAAACTATCAACGTTGTCTAAAAAATCAATAGGGAAATCTAAAAAACGGGTTTCTTAACAAAACGCGTTGTTAATTAAAAATAGTCTTACTATCGGAAAACAAAATTAAAAATAGCTAAAAGCTTTTTGGTTTTGGAAACATTTCATTCCGCAGGTTTAACAAAACTGTGCCAAATTCAAAAAACGCAAAATTAAAAAATTGCGGGATGTTTTTTAAACGGGCATTTTGAAAACAAACGCTTTTTGATTATTATGATTTTATGATTTTGTTGGTGATCAAAAAACATTACGCAGCCAGTAGTTGGGTGTTGCTGATCAAAGAATGTTTTATCATACTTTTAACGGTCATTGAGAAATTTAACGGACAGTGAAATGCAACTCACTAAAAAGATTGAAAGATTGCTTTTTAGACTGGATGTTTGTTGCTGATGATAATACAAGATCATGCATATGAGTGCTTTAAAAATGACAGATAATTTCTGTAGTAAATCAACAGCAGTCGGTTAAAGCAGCTCAAAATCAAATTGCAATGCACTTTAAAACCGGGTCGTGGGCAAGGTCAAAAGGCCAAAATCCACTCAAAAATAATAATTGTATTTATCAATTAACTAACCGTGCCGTAGGCACGGGTCAATTGGCTAGTCTATATTATTAAATTTACAAAGTGTCTGTGGCACTTTTTTGCAATTTGAATTGGCGCCCGTTTTTGCTATTTAAGAAAACTCCATCTCAATTTCCTTAACCTATTTTTTTATTAATGCCAGTTGAGATTGTTTTCTCAAAACGTCGCTCCTCATAGCTGGAGTCATCATGATACTCTTTGGTCAACAGAGACAGTTCCAGCACAGCATAGGCAAATGGAAGCGTGGCTGATCAAAACTTAATGATCGACTGGGAAAGATGTAACAAAACCGTCTTTGAAAAAAGTTTGAACTTTTTTGTTGTTAAAAATCGGGTTGCAAAACGCACATCGACATCGGCATTGCAAGTTGCACTTTGGATTCAAAACAAGTAAATTTCATTGAAATTGATACTCCATGTTTCATTTTCAAATTGATACTCCATGGTTATGAGCGATAATTTCAACGTAACGCACGATGGGCAACTGGCAATTGTTGCTGCTCAAAACTTGACGAGCGACTGCGAAAGATGTAACAAAACCGTTTTTGAAAAAAGTTAATTTTTTAATTGGGTCGAAAATTTACCATTCATTTTCACTTTGCAAAATGTTTGGGTCATGTTGGGGTAAACGGGTAAAAAGAAGCAATGACTGCAAAACGAAATTATAAACGTCACTTTTTTTGTTTCTTCTATTCATTTTCACTTTAGAAAAAAGGCTTGGCTTATGTTAGGGTAACCGGGTAAAAGAAGCATTAGCTTTTTAAAACGGGTATTTTTTAATGAAAAAAAAAACGTTAATTTTTGTATTTTTTATTCAATCTTACTTAACTTACAAAAAGGCTTGACTTAGGTTAGGGTGAACGGGTAAAAATAGCAAAATCATAAACTTCGCATTTTCACTTTACAAAAAAAGTTTGGCTTAGGTAAAGGGGTAAAAAAGCATTAGTTTTTTAAAACGGGTAAATGAAAAAAACGTTAGTTTTTATATTTTTTATTCAATTTTACTTCACTTACAAAAAGGCTTGCCTTCGGTTAGGGTAAACGGGTAAAAATAGCAAAATCATAAACTTCGCATTTTTTATTTATTTAAATACATTAAAAATATTGTATTGTAGGCGACTTCACGGCAGCACAAGGTAAATTTTCTTCAGGGTTATTTATCAGTAAACGTTACTGTTTTTTCTTTCTAATTCAATGCCACTTCACCAAAAAGGCTTGGCATTGATTAAGCCACATAAGCTCGGGTCAATAGGCTAGTCTATATTATTAAATTTACAAAGTGTCTGTGGCACTTTTTTGCAATTTGAATTGGCGCCCTTTTTGCTACTTAAGAAAACTCCATCTCAATTTCCTTAACCTATTTTTTTATTAATACCAGTTGAGATTGCTTTCTCAAAACGTCGCTCTTCATAGCTGGAGTCATCATGATACTCTTTGGCCAACAGAGACAGTTCAGCGCAGCACAGGCAAATGGAAGCGTGGCTGATCAAAACTTGATGATCGACTGGGAAAGATGTAACAAAACCGTCTTTGAAAAAAGTTTGAAATGTTTTGTTTTTAAAAATCGGGTTGCAAAACGCACATCGACATTGGCATTGCAAGTTGCACTTTGGATTCAAAACAAGTAAATTTCATTGAAATTGATACTCCATGTTTCATTTTCAAATGATACTCCATGGTTATGAGCGATAATTTCAACGTAACGCATGTTGGGCAACTGGCAATTGTTGCTGCTCAAAACTTGACGAGCGACTGCGAAAGATGTAACAAAACCGTCTCTGAAAAAAGTTAGTTTTTTAATTGGGTCGAAATGGTATTTACCATTCATTTTCACTTTGCAAAATGTTTGGTTCATGTTGGGGTAAACGGGTAAAAAGAAGCAATGACTGCAAAACGAAATTATAAACGTCACTTTTTTGTTTCTTCTATTTATTTTCACTTTAGAAAAAAGACTTGGCTTATGTTAGGGTAACCGGGTAAAAGAAGCATTAGCTTTTTAAAACGGGTATTTTTTAATGAAAAAAAACGTTAATTTTTATATTTCTTATTCAATCTTACTTAACTTACAAAAAAGCTTGACTTAGGTTAGGGTGAACGGGTAAAAATAGCAAAATCATAAACTTTGCATTTTCACTTTACAAAAAAAGGCTTGGCTTAGGTAAACGGGTAAAAAAGCATTAGCTTTTTAAAACGGGTAAATGAAAAAAAACGTTAGTTTTGATATTTTTTATTCAATTTTACTTCACTTACAAAAAGGCTTGAGTTAGGTTAGGGTGAACGGATAAAAATAGCAAAATCATAAACTTCGCATTTTCACTTTACAAAAAAGGCTTGGCTTAGGTAAACGGGTAAAAAAGCATTAGCTTTTTAAAACGGGTAAATGAAAAAACCGTTAGTTTTTATATTTTTTATTCAATTTTACTTCACTTACAAAAAGGCTTGCCTTCGGTTAGGGTAAACGGGTAAAAATAGCAAAATCATAAACTTCGCATTTTTTATTTATTTAAATACATTAAAAAATATTGTATTGTAGGCGACTTCACGGCAGCACAAGGTAAATTTTCTTCAGGGTTATTATTCAGTAAACGTTACTGTTTTTTCTTTCTAAGTCAATGCCACTTCACCAAAAAGGCTTGGCATTGATTAAGCCACATACGCTCGGGTCAATAGGCTAGTAACAGATAAAAGAAAATTTTAAGAAATCTGGAACAAACACACCTTTATTTTTTTACTCGATTGCTCATTATTTCGACAAATGACACAAAATAAAAATAAAATAACAAAACGTACCGCAAATTTGTGGGCGCGACCTCTTTTGCGTGGTCATTAATAACGCTTGCAATAAAATATTGAGTCAAAAAATGTGCAATTTGCAATATTATGTTGGACGGTGTTTTAAGATAGGCTTTTTGAGTCGACCGACCCGGCCTCCACACCTCTAGGCACAATTTCAAAAAAGTTTTCAAATTCAGTCAAATTTAAGACCAATCGAACCGCCTTGATGCCCTGAGTTCTAAAATCATATTTTTATCCTAATCCAAGCCTTTTTTATGCTTCAAAATTAAGAAAAACCTAATTTTCGACCCCCTTGTAGTGAAACTGCTCTAGCTCGCTTCTGCTTGAAGCTATTAACAAAAATCAAACACCAATCGATTCCCCTTGTGCTCACGCACATTTTTCGTTTTTATACTATGAGTTGAAAACGTTTTTTCATGCTTTGTATTTATAAAAAACTGCAGAGGTTGGTGGTTTTTTACGTTTTTCGGTACTTTAGAAACGTTTGTGGGGTATAGTTGCTAAGTAATTCTGAAAGATCTGTGAAAAATGTATATTCTTGTAAAATTTCAGCTTCATAAAGCGTCGCCGGGAGTCACACGATACAAAACAAAATGGCTTGTCGCATGCGTTTTTGGTCAATATGCCGCATGCATACTGTACATGCGCGCGCACACACAGTCACAGTCAAGCAAATTTCGAAAGGAGTGTGGATGGTCCAGTGTTCAGGTTTTAAGGTTTGGTGTCGCGTGACCCCACACCCCACGCGGAGGTCTCGGGTGCTCTAGGGGGGGGGTGTACGTACCCCCCACCCCCACGTCTTCGGTACTGAACCCGTGGGCCCTACTTTCAGACGTATGACTGTTTCATGCTCATGCAATATCATGTGAACGGTATTCATCATAAATATCTATCAAGCACATAAATACAACTTTCAGTGCACTGTACACGCCCACCGCAGACGCTTTTAATCAAAAATTTCAAATAACAAAAATTCTTCAAAATTTTGAATTTCAAAAAAACCCATACACAGGATTACCCAGCAGAACGAGGGCTTTCATATGAGCCATCAATCAGCGCGCTGCGATGAAGTTTGAGCGGACCCATATTTTGAAGGAGTACCGAAAAAAGGACGGACGGACAAACACGGCACAATGAGAAGATTAAGACAACACAGCCACAGTCAAAAGATCGCGTAGTGACCGCACGCTAAATGAAAATGTCCGACTTTGTGTCCGATGTCCTACTCCTGTCCGCCGCGGTGTCCGGTCCCTGAACTCAAAGTTTCGGAAAAACGCTCGGGGCAAGACCCCGACGGGAGGGGTATAATTGCGGCCCTCTAAATGTGGCCTGAAAAGGCCTGAAGAGTTCCGGTCCGCTCATTATACTTTTGATACTTTTTTGTTGAATGAAAGTTGCGATATTTTTATTTGAAGCTTCATTTGATCAACGTTGCACAAAAAGCGTGCACGCATGCGCATCTTTCTTTATTAGATGCGTATTTGAGTTGTTCTGTTGCGTTGCAACGAGACGCTATATCGTGATTGTGCAAAGCGAACAACAAACAACTTGCAAACGCACTTTACGCGCTACATCGTGATTTTTTGTGCAAAGCGAACAACAAACAACTTGCAAGCGCAGTTTTCGCACACACTGCTTGCGTGCACTGTGACTGTGTGTGTGCGCGCATGTACAGTATGCATGCGGCATATTGACCAAAAACGCATGCGACAAGCCATTTTGTTTTGTATCGTGTGAGTCCCGGCGACGCTTTATGAAGCTGAAATTTTACATGAATATACATTTTTTGTAGATCTTTCAGAATTACTTAGCAACTATACCCCACAAACGTTTCTAAAGTACCGAAAAACGTAAAAAACCACCAACCTCTGCAGTTTTTTAAAAATACAGAACATGAAAAAACGTTTTCAACCCATAGTATAGAAACGAAAAATGTGCGCGAGCACAAGGGGAATCGATTGGTGTTTGATTTCTGTTAATAGCTTCAAGCAGAAGCGAGCTAGAACAGTTTTGCTACAAGGGGTCGAAAATTAGGTTTTTCCTAATTTTGAAGCATAAAGAAAGCTTGGATTAAGATAAAAATATGATTTTCGAACTCAGGGCATCAAGGCAGTTCGATTGGTCTTAAATTTGACTGAATTTGAAAACTTTTTTGAAATTGTGCCTAAGGAGGGTCGGTATTGTGAAAAAGCCTATCTTAAAAGTGATTTTAAACGGATTTTTGTGTTTAATTAATGACAGCTTCCGGTAATGCAAATGCAGTATAAATGGACTACTATTATTAGTCCAGCAATTGTAATTTCCCATGAGGCGCTCACAATAGAATTCATATCAATATGTCGTTTTTTACCTGTCGCGCTCAACAGTGCGTCAAGCGGTTATGTGCGCACCCGCAGCTGATATACATCTTGGAGCGCGATCGACAAATATAATCTTGATCATTTTCACATGTAAACGATACACGTCAGCGTTCATAACAAAACTGCGTATTCGAAGAGGACGTACGGGTGTAAAAATGAAGCACATTAAATTTAATTTCTATGTCACTTCAATCGGCCATTTCACAGCGGCTGGCCTTTCAAGCTTCTTTTCTATTCACCTTGTAGTAAATTAACGCTGTGAAATAGGTAACTGAAGTGATATGCTACTACTGGTGTGTTTGTCTGTGACTGACGTGATCTTACCAACTGAAATCCAACCGATCAACACAATCTGCACAAAAAACTGCATTTCGCAATAAACTGCATGTAAAAATAAACCAAACGCCACGCTTCAGTCCACGCCGACGGCACAAAAGAAGCGCGCCAACTTTGCGCTCAACGCCTTGTTCAAGGGGGTCGCCTCAAAGTCCTTCGCCTTCAGAGGCGCCAACAGCTGCGCCCTCTGCTCAGGGGTGGCACAGGCTCGATAGGCCTCGATCAACTGAGACCAGGTGCCGTAGGATTCGGTCACTGCCAGGGCCTTCGCGGCGGTCATCCGCGGGCACACCTGGAGGTACAGGGAGATCATGAGGGCGCTGTATCACCGCTCGTGGCCTGGTGGTAGCGCGTTAGACTCGTTGTCTGTACGTTCGTGGGATCGAGCCCCGCCGAGGGGTGTATAGGCACTTAATGACAGAAAAAACTCGATGGGCACACCCTACTTCGACGGCGTTCTGTGCGCTTCTCTGGGTTAGCACTGGCTGAAAACATCGCCTAAAAACACCGTTCGTATAAGCAAACGCCTGTATGCCTGTGTGTTTGATTTTGATCGAACGATAACTGTTCTAATTAACACACACTTACGATCAATTGCCGCGTGAACAGATCGCGCGCATTCATCGGCATCGTTTTCTGGGCGACTCGCTGGAAATGCGGAAACGGCAGCAGCGCCAGTGTGTTTGCGTCCCCAAGCGCAGCGTATGCCTCGCGCGCCTGAAAGCTTCAAAAGCTATGCAATCTACCCTGAACGATCAGGGAGGTGTACAGTAACTGTGAAAACTCAAAATTAAAAGAAACCAAAAACACAGACAGGTAAAACCGCAAAAATACACAGAAAAACCGAGATAAATTCCAACAAACCCGACCGTTTGCCAGCAGTCAACGGAGCAGGCGACCAGTGTTTTCGAGGCGATCGTTCGCTGCAGATATTTCGTCAGCGCGCACAAATAGGTCGCCGTCTCACGGGCGTTCTCCGTCAAGTGAACGATGAACTCTTGGTGGACCTTGAAGAAAAAAACACTTGTTGTCACCCTAGTGGACTGGTGGTAGTGCATTAGACTACAGTCTGTGCGCTCGGGGGTACGAGCCCCGCCGAGGGGTGTATAGGCACTTAATGACAGAAAAACTCGATGGGCTCTCTACTCAATGGCGTTATGTACGTTTCTTTGGGTTAGCCCTGGCTAAAAACATCGCCTAAAAATCTCAACAACAACAACAACAAACAAAACACTTGATAGCTCACATCTGAAAACAACATGCATAATCAATTTGTTGGGGGTTCTACGACTCAATGGTTATTTGCAGACGTAAAAGAAAACTAGTTTCATTCAATCTTTATGTGGCAATTCAAACAACAATGCTTATCAACCAAACCTGCGAATTGTGAATGGCCGAGCGGACCGCTTTCTGCATCGACTCACTCTGGCGGTGCGCCGTCTTGGCGTGCTGCTCGATCAGATAGACGCGATTGCGAAAACCAGCTTCGATCATTCGTTGCTTCTGTTCGCGGTATCTTCAAGAAAAAAAACGGAAAACGCATAATTGTGAGAGACCAAATAGGAACATTCGCCAATTCATTTTCAGCCACATGCAATGCACTGATGCACGTACAGTGGAGCTGGCGGAATCCCGCAAACTCATTTGCCGGATACCTGCAGGCTGCAGGTTGCAGCACACAACGCCACACCAGTCGCACGGGTATGGGGTGCCAGGAAAAAGCAACAGAACAAATGCAAGTCCCCGGGTAGTGAAGTCCCAGCACACGAATACACCTTTGCAACGCCAACCTATCAAATCCAGTTTTTTTGTCCCAAACAGGCCATCGAAACCATGCTATTGCAGAACCAAACCGTTCGCTTTTCGTGATGCTCTGATGCAAATCGTCCATCCGCTTTCGCTCCACCACACAATCCAAGACCAGCTCCTCTCCGGGGTTGGTGTCACTTCTGGCCACCCAAACGTAATCGCCCAGCTTCAACTGACGTTCCTCGAAAGTTTGCCCAATTTTCGCCAATTCTCTGCCCAACTGACGACTGTCGTCCTCTCGCGTGTTTCCGGACTCATGTTGATCGACAAGCAGACGCACGGAAAAGGAACCGGGATGTAGGGTGAACTGAAATTTTGGAACATGCAAATTTGGTGCGATCTCTCGAACAAAGTAAATCAAGGTCTTGAAGCCGCACTTTGTCATCTTTCCTGACTGACCGTATGTTTAGCCAAGCCGCTCAATACCCCAAAACCCACCAATGCTGGGTCTGGTAGTTTAATAACTTTTATTGCAAAATCCGTTGAAACTCACCTTAAAACAAAAAAAACCAAAATAGAAAACCCGACCGCATCGATTTCGTTGCCCGCCTCACTGAGCTGTCGTTGCAGCGCGGGCATTTTATGCAGCACTGACGTTCGCTGCACTTGCCCAGCCGAAATCTCAATGAAAGCAGCCAAATTTGACAGTGCCGATTGGCTGTTGATGTGTGAGCTTGCACTACTGGTGCTGGCAACGCAGGCGCTGTTGTTGTCTGAGACGAGAGACAGAAATTGGTGATGCGATGGTAAGGCAAATTTATGGTTGTACACGGAGTACGGTAGTATGTGGTATTCGGTCCCGAAACGATCTCGCTATGGATGTGCTTGATTGGCAGGGATCATTGCAGCATCCTCGACGATTTCCGAGATTCTCCCGTTCACTTCTCGTTCACAACGACAAAAATTTGCAGTCCAAAATCGTGTCGAGCCGAATCGAACGAATTCGAGCACAAGCCAATCTGCTGGTTGCATACCAAATAAGCACTCAATTAACTACCATACGTTCTCCAGTTTTCCACTGAAATAGCAACTCAACCTCTGAGACCAATATCGCAAAATCGAGAACTTTCCGCCAAAAACACACCCAAAACTGACCGCCAAAAACGAGATCCGTTCTACAGCCTGTCGACGTCGACGTCGCAGATGCCAAGAAAGCGTCCGATCCAGTCTTCGTAGCCGTGAATGTTGCGACATCATTCTCTCGTTTTCCAATCGCAGCTTTCGGTCCCATCGATTCCGGCTCCGGTTGGCTGGCGCCGCCACCACCAAACAGTTTCGCAAAATAACTCTGCTGGCCTGCTGTCGACGACGAGACGAGGCCGGCGTTTGGTGTCGTCGAGGTGGAACTTGAGCTTGCAGCATCGTTGGAACCTGCACCACCGGTGCGTGCAGTGCTGCGTGTATGGTTGATGTGCCCTGAAATCGGGCTACTTTCAGCAAAAAAACCCCAAAACTCAAAGCTGCAATTGTGAAAAAATCGAACCACTGAAACAGTGGCTGGATAATGGAGCTCTGGACACGGAGGCGGTGAGCATTGAACTGATTGGCCGTGCCATACCAATACAGTCGAATCAGTAAGTCTGGAGACCGTATTGTGCTGCTGTACCCGAATCTCAAGAGTCCTGTACGGCTCGTGTACTATTCCGTCCCGCGAAATTCCGGCCCGTAGAATTCCGGCCCGCTCATTCCGGCCCGAAAAATTCCGGCCCGGTGAATTCCGGCCCGGAGAATTTTCGCCAGCAAGAACAATATTAAACCACACGAAGTGATTTTTGGTAAATAAATTCTTGATGTTTTTATTTTTGTTTAGAACTTGCTTGCAGTGACTTATTGTAGGTTCCTAATCCTAAGCCAAGCTTTTTTGATAAGGTAAAAGGGTCACAAATCCTGTTCATAGTAAAAAATTTAAAAATTTAGTTGTAGTTTCTTTTTTTTCCAAAAGGTTTCACTTTCCAAAAAAGCAAACAGGACGAACATCATTGAAAATACACTGTAACATGTGAACATCGATATTTTTATTTTATTATTTATTACCAAAATCACTTCGTGTGGTTTAATATTGTTCGTGCTGGCGAAAATTCACGGGGCCGGAATTCTTCGGGCCGGAATTCTTCAGGCCGGAATTAACGGGCCGGAATTGTACCCCCCCCGTTTTTGATGATACAACGGTGCATTGGTGGTACCTAAACACAAAGACCACGCCCCCCCCCCAAAATTCCCAACCTTTCTCCACCTCAGGTCTCTTGCTGGTCGGCGACCCTGACCGCCGACCGCGAAGTGTCTTCACGTAGTCCAAGGTCAATGGACCTCCAAACTCTTTGACGGCCTGCTGCAGCGCCTTGTCCAGTTCGTTTGCGATCGCAGGGCCAATATGCCGGATCATCGTTGCTTCCTTGCCACTGTTCAGTTCCAACTAAAGAGTAATTTCAGTCTTTGTCTGACGTCTACGCACGCGTTTAAACACGTGTATTTTTGTTAGTCTGAATCTTTCCACCTAGTCACACACACAAACACACTGGCACTCTGGCACTGTCACGCGTGCAGTGTTATATTACAGTGTTTGTTGTGATGCGACGACGATGCCAACACACGATTGAATAAATGAAAGTGTACGGTTTTCAGACCAGCATTTTAGGTATTATCGACAGTATTATTATTACAAGCTTCAGTGTTCGGAATGGGTGGAGAAAATGTGCGGGCGGGTGGGCAATCGGAAACAACGGTCTTGAAACTTCAAACGCAATTACAGAATGACTTCTTTCCATTTCATCACGCTTCACGTTCCATCCAACCTTGTACTTTTGCAGTTCCTCCCAAGCGCGCCGGTAATTGGTGGCCATGTTTCTGTTTCCCTCGTTCTTCTTCGTATTATGCCACTGCCACAACGTTTGCACAAAGAACTCATTCACCGGATGCTTCACGGTCACAGTCACGCGCGCACGTTTTTTCTGCGAGAACAAACAAAATTGATCGAACGAGTGAGAAAACTCGAATTTCTTTCAAACTGTTTGTTTAGAAGTTTGCTGTATCAATCACTTACGTCACAGCATGTAACTGTGTAAATGTAACAGACCACCTTACAAGTGCATTTTTTAAATAAGACAATTAAAAAATTATCCAAAGTCACCATGAGTGTTTTGTGTCGCGCAGCGGTTGAAATTGGCGGATCGTCGGAATTGTTGCAGCTCATTTTTTACTATTCTTCCCAATTTTTAGAATTTCAAACAGAAATTTTCCTGAAAACACCACCACTTTTCTGTCTTCTGTATTCTGAACTGAAACTCATTTTGGTCTACTGAAAAGATTTCACCGGACCTTTTTAAACCGGGTTTATTTTTCTTTCCATTTAATTCTATCTGCTAATCGATAATGAAACATCGATGAACATTTTTTATTCGATTCGAAAAGAACAAAAAACTCAATTCCTGTCTGAACTGCCACAGACACATCACGCCAGGCAACGGTAACAAAAACAAAAAAAAGTTACACAAGACGGAACCCAATACCGGCAGAGGGTTTTACGCTTGTAAAACAAAAATATTCACAATTCATTCATCAAATATCACACTTCGCTGTTGTTTTTTTGATTCTTTAGGAATTTTTCATCTGCATCATATCGTCGTCTTGTTCTGACTAATTCGTGGTGGAAACTGATTGGTTGTTGTGCACATACGAATCGTGTGATGCATGCATTTTGTGCGGGCTTTGACTCCGATCCCTTTACCCCAATGTATGCATGCATCAACCAACCAGTGATACTACACACACACACACATTAATCAGGAGGACAGGACGACCACAGGTAGACACAGAAAAAAAAACAAAAAAAACATTCCCAGAAACGGAGCAGTTCACAAAATCAATACGTAGCGACCAAAAAACAACAACCGACTCAAAAACCATCGTTCCTACAAAAATACAACAACTCAAAACAACCAATAAGCGGAAATGCTTTCAAATAATCAGAACCAGTGAATTAGAAAAAAATATTTAAGATCGGCTTTTTCAGAATATCGACCCCCCTTAGGCACAGTTTTTGAAAAGTTTTCAGATTTTAACGAAAATAACACCAATCGAACCGTCTCGATGCGCTGAGTTTGAAAATCATATTTATTTTTTAATTTGACCCGGTTTTATGTTTTAAAAAACGAAAAAACCGTTTTTTGGGGGATCTTTAGAAAAATAGTTCTAACTCGCCTCTGCGTTAAGCTATTAACAAAATTCAAAAACCAATCGATTTCGCATGTGCTTGCGCACATTTTTTATGTTAACAATGTTATACAAAAATGCTGTTTTATGCTTTAAATTTAAGAAAAACTAAAAGAGTATGTGGTTTTTGCTCTGTTTAGGCACTTTTAAAACGGATGCGAAGTAGGGTTGCTAAGTGATTCTGAAAGACCTTGAAAAATTCTACAAGTATGCAAAAAATAAAAAAAATCGATTGCGCATTAAGAAGTAACGAAGCATTACAATATCGATCGTGCGCATACATAAAGAGAATTTCCTGGTATGCCGACAAATTGTGGAGCAACGGAGACAAAAACCAAAAACGGGTATTAGGGCAACTTTTTGCGCTGAACCCGAAAAAGTGGGTACCGTTGCAAAATTTTGCTACAGTAACCCAATATTTGTGATTTTTGGCTTTTTTGGCTCATTTTTGGATTGTTTCTAAACCTTGTGGTGTTATACTTGAACTAATCAGGCCAAATTTGGTATCAATCGGCTCCCCTTAATTATGCGAACAATTTCCATTTAGATACCGTAACTATATCGTGATTACGGTAACCCGTAGAGCACGATATTTACCCTTTTTAACAATTTTTAGACCGAAAGTGACATTTTTGATTCCTGTAGTGTTCTAGTTGTTCCAATTGAATCAAATTTGGCCCACCCCCAAATTTTTAGGGGCCACCTCAGGTGCTGATTTTTTTTTTTTATACAGATTACTCCGTGTCTCAAAACGATTTTTATGGAAATAAAGTTGGAATAAGTGGTGAGTTTATCGAAGATAGAGACCAGACGAGCAATATAGAACTATAATCAATAAATAATCACTATAATTACGACAATTATCCGACAATCAACTATAAAAAAGATTTTTTTATTTTTCTTTTTTTTCCTTTTTTCGTTTGTATAGAGGCCGTTTTTAGGGTGCGGTGTAATTCGTATGAAAAAATAAACACACATATTCGAAGTCAGCAACCTTGATTTGTGTTTATAACAGGGTTTCAAATTTTTTGTGACTTGTTTTTTTAATTTTAAATTTATTATTAAAGGAATTCCTTCCTCATCCCCATGGCATAGGGCACGATAGAAACATCGGGCAAAGTAAGATAACTCAGGTTGTGAACGTTTTTCTCAGTAAGATTTCTTTTTACCCGAAATCCCCCTTTCGTTACGGTTTCAACACCTGAGGTGGCCCCTGAAAATTTGAGGGTGGGAAGGAACGGTAGTCAAGCAATGATTACGGTATCTGAGTGAAAGTTGTTTCCCGGATCAAGGGGAGTGTATTGATCGCGAATTTGACTAAAATTGTTCAAGTGTAACACTACATGGATCAAAACAGCCGATTTCAGGCTTGAAAAATGTACAAAATTAGTAAAATACCGTGCTTTGAAAAGTACGGTAGTCAAGCAAGGATTACGGTATCTCATTGAAAGTTGATTGCCTAATCAACGGGAGTCGACTGATGCTAAATATGACTAGATTCGTTCAAGTATAACATTGCATAGACCATAAAGCAATTTCATGCCTGAAAATGGTGAAAACTTGAAAAAAATAAAAAAATCAGCACCTGAGGTGGCCCCTAAAAATTTGGGGGTGCAAAGAGACACACTGGGAATGGTAGTCGACGAGGATTACGGTGTCTGATGGATGCTAAATTTGATTGGTTTGGTAGATTGATGTAACAATTGTAGAGTAATTGACTGACAAATTTGATTCAATTGGAACAACCAGAACACTACAGGAATCAAAAATGTCACTTTCGGTCTAAAAATTGTTAAAAAGGGTAAATATCGTGCTCTACGGGTTACCGTAATCACGATATAGTTACGGTATCTAAATGGAAATTGTTCGCATAATTAAGGGGAGCCGATTGATACCAAATTTGGCCTGATTAGTTCAAGTATAACACCACACGGATTAGAAACAATCCAAAAAAGAGCCAAAAAAGCCAAAAATCGCAAATATTGGGTTACTGTAGCAAAATTTTGCAACGGTACCCACTATTTCGGATTCAGCGCAAAAAGTTGCCCTAATACCCGTTTTTGGTTTTTGTCTCCGTTGCTCCACAATTTGTCGGCATACCAGGAAATACTCTTTATGTATGCGCACGATCGATATTGTAATGCTTCGTTACTTCTTAATGCCCAATCGATTTTTTTTATTTTTTGCATACTTGTAGCATTTTTCAAGGGCTTTCAGAATCACTTAGCAACCCTACTCCGCATCCGCTTTAAAAGTGCCTAAACAGAGCAAAAACCACATACTCTTTTAGTTTTTCTTAAATTTAAAGCATAAAACAGCATTTTTGTATAACATTGTTAACATAAAAAATGTGCGCAAGCACATGCGAAATCGATTGGTTTTTGAATTTTGTTAATAGCTTAACGCAGAGGCGAGTTAGAACTATTTTTCTAAAGGTCCCCAAAAAAACGGTTTTTTCGTTTTTTGAAACATAAAACCGGGTCAAATTAAAAAATAAATATGATTTTCGAACTCAGCGCATCGAGACGGTTCGACTGGTGTTAATTTCGTCAAAATCTAAATACTTTTTAAAAACTGTGCCTAGAGGTGTGGAGACCGGGTCGGTCGACTCAAAAAGCGAGTCTTAAAAAACATGATGCACCACAATCACACATCAAATTGGAACTAAAATGTTTCTGAACGTTTATGCTTTTCCAATTATCATTTTACATCATTTAGTATACTGTAAAAAAATCAAACAACGCATTTTCACCGCACTTGTGAAAGGATCTTACGCCTGGAAAGAAACAGTCTTTTCAATCGTATAAATCAACACAATTTTCAGAAGTCGGTCAAAATTTGCATGTTTTTTTGGTTTTCGGCCATTGAAGAAATTTAAATAAAACAATAAATGAACGTGGACGTGAATAACAGACACAATCATGGTACACCTCGTTTCATATTACCCGCATTTCATTTCATGCCTCTCGGGGCACCTCGGCATGCGGCACGGCGGCGTGACGTGGCGCTTCCACGACGACGTCCAGCAAGGGTGGGCGTCTGTGGGTGCAACAATGGAACGGATTAGACAACTAGTGAATGCAGAGCACGAGACAGAAAGAAAAACGAAATAAGAAACACGGGATCGGATCGGAGTGAAAGAATCCGATGCAGTCGTTTTTCTTACTGGAATACATTTATTGTGTTCTGTGTATTCTACGAAAAAAAGCTAAAAGTGACAGGTTGGTTTAAAGAAACACATTTTACGAACTACTACCTCACACAGAAAATCATCATTTCAAAGAACAACACTCGCAATTCTGTCGAACCAATCATCTGTTTTCTTATGGTCATAGTTGGTTCCGTGATCTTTCATTAAAACCTCAACTCGACCAAATGCAGGCATCTCCCCTTGCAAGGAAGGGGAGAATTACAAAAAAATAAAAAACCCAACACAACCACTCGAACCAGGTTCGGCGCGCGTCGAATCGTCGGCAACAGGCCGGTACGCTCCAGCAGGCTGCCACCAAGCTCGTCATCTTCGTCCGAGGCGTAATCGTCGTCGTCATCGTCGTTGCCACTGCTGTCACCTCCGCCACCCGCTTGCCACAGCGTCGTCACGTCGTCAAACTCGGGCGACGGCGACGCACTATCACTTGAGGACGTGCCCGCTGCGGTCGGAGCATTGCTGGTGTTGCGTGACGACTGCAAACAAACAAAAAACCGGATTTCTCAATGCTCGCAGGCGGGAAGACTGTTGCACACTCTGGTCTGGTGATGCATGAGCAGACATGCACGGGCGCCTGTTATGTCTGGTTACGAGGCTCAGCCACGAACAGGCATGTTGGCCGTTCGGAACGGGCATCCTGTACCAGGTAGGTGTCCCAAAATTTTGAGCGGCCAGTCGAACAAATCACCATTATTCATCCATTCAGCAATTTCACCTGCCAGATTACCCCCTCTTTGGCCGGTTTGGCTACCAAACCAGGAACATGCATAAAATAGCTCGCATGCGCCTCTGTGCATCACACTAATGTCACAGTACACGTCTCCAGTATCTGAGGTCACTTTTTCGTGTTTGTCAAAGCGCCATCACATTGTTGGTTGCTTTCGTAAAACGGTGGCTGCACACCGGCGAAACGGGCGTGGGGTACCGTGGTGCGGTGCGCTTGCCGCCATCCGATACACCCGCCCAACGGTGACTGTTCTGCGGCCATGGTGCACCACCACGTTCCGTTGCACCGCCGCATCAGCATGGAACAATTCAACAGACGACACGACAACTCGAATTCGCGCATCACACACCACCAACTTTTAGCCAAACACAAACCCGTTGTTTTAACCAAACCCGTTGTCTCTTGGCAGGTGGCGGTCCATCCAAGTCATCCGTTGTGCTCGCGTGCATTGTGGACGAGGCCATGTGCGCTCTCGCACCCGCGCAGCAGCCACCCTGTAATGGTTGTGGTTGGTGTTGACTGATGGCATGGAAAGAACACAGGAAAACGATTTTCGCGCAAATAAGGTTGTATCTATATTTGCAAAAAACAACAAAGAAAAGAGGCTTCAGTTCAGTGCTTCTGGTCGCCTGGTCGAGCAGCCTACTATTAACATTGTATTGCTGCTCGCTTGACGCGCGGGAATTCAAAATTCGTAGTCGCGCGAGTCCGCTCACTGAGATCCGTCTGAGTGACGTGAAATACGCCGGCACGCGGACGGGCCTTCAACTCAAACAAACCACCGGTCACACGGACGTCAAAACTGTTATTCCGTGCGGTGTACCGCGGCGACTGCCTGCCGACGTCACCGCCACCGACGCCCGTCACCAGATACGGCTGCATCTCCTTTCTCAGCGCGTCCACTTTCGGCTGGTGCAGCTTTGCGTACGACTGCAGACGGCCGTGGATGTCGTTCAGTAGGCCGGCGAGATTCTGTTGCACTTCTTGCGCCTGAGAACAAACGGATGTTTGTTTCAGTTTTTTGGTGAATGTATGACGTTTTCGGTGGTCGGCGGCAGATGACCCGTGAGAGGGTAACCGGGGCACGGACGCGCTCCACGTTGCACCACCGTGGTACACCGCAACACCACAGTGGTACACCGCCACACCATCGTGTTACACCGTAACACAACCTTGGTACACCACAGAAGCACCGTGGTACACCGCAACACCAGTGTGGTGTCCATCTTGCTCAACAAAAAAATAACAAGCAACGGAACAGAAAAAAAACGACCGTGACCGCACGACCTTGTCCCTGAAGTCGCGTGTGGTCTTCATGGCGACGTCGCAGCAGCGCTCCATGTCCCGCTTGGCTGACTCGTTGAACAGCTCACCGTTCTGTTCGTTGTCGAACTTCTCGCACGCGGCAAGGATTTCGGCCTAAAACGTTGGTACTGAAATGGTGGACTTGCGCAAAGTTAAATGGAAACCTGGATCGATGAACTAATTGTTGCAAATGCAAAAACTGTACTTTCAAAATGCTGCAATTCAATTTTGACACACACACACACACAAAAACGGTGACTCGTGAAACTGCAGCGCATCCAAGCAGCCCCAATCAATCAACCCGTTTTCAGCTATTATCGCATAGGCACAGCAGTGACAAAACAAAAAACTTATTTGTAAAACTGTCTCAACCGAACATTCATGGTTGAGGTCACCAACAAAAACTAGCCGAAAAAAGGCAAAAAACATTTCAAACTTTCAAACATTCAGTCTTTTTCCATCCCCCCCCCTACCAGCGACGCCTGCAGCTTCGTGTCATACGCCTGTCCAATGCCGCGGTACAGGTCGAGGCATTTCTGCATGGCCGTGGTGATCTTCGCCGCTTTGCCGTTCAAATCGGAGCCACTGGCCAGTTCGAGCGTTTCGTTCAGACGGTCGATGGTCGGGTTCACCTGGGAGATGGAAAAACACTGAATGACAATCAAAAAAAAAATGACAGCGCACATCTGCAAGTACAGTCGAATGCGAAATTGTGAGCTACCAGCGGATCGGTTGGTGATGATCACGTGATGCATGCTTTCTGTGCAGGACAGCCTAAATACCGAGCCCAATACCAAAAGCAGCCAATCAATCAGCCATCCAGCCAACTCCACGATCACTTCTAATGTAAGCAAAACTCAAAACACCAAACAAACAAAAAAACAAAAAAACCATAAACCGCACATTCAATCGTTTATGCGTGCGCCATTCGGTGCGTTTCGACTGTATGATGTCGTCCCAGGTTTTCCACAGATGGTTTTTATGGCCCTTGGTGAGCGTGCACTTCATGCAGAGCTGAATGTCGTCGCATTGCGTGCAGACGACGGCGTCCTCGCACTTCACACGCTGCTCGCACACCGCACATTTCACTCTGCGAATGATTGTTGCTAGTGAAGGCGCATTCATGAAGCAGTATTTCGTGACGCGCAGCTGTGCAACATGGTTAAGTGGTCACCAAATACTCCTTCATGAATGCCCCTCTAGTTGGCTTTTTGAGTTACTTTACGAACGTCATTTCATTACAACAGTCATGAAAGCCCTAGTCTGAAAACCATTTTCGTCACCACACACTTGCGTTTCAGGAAGACTGTTGCACAGATCACAATCACAAACCTCAGGCACAGGCACACAAGCGGCGACTTTCTGTGCTTGCATTGCGAACTGTGTAAGCAACTTCAGGTTTTCATGAACGCGCGTGGCTTGCAAGTGCGCTTGCCACCTGACGTGTCGCTCAGCTCGTCATTTGTGCGACTTTTGCCTGTCTCGTCTCGTGTGGGGCTTGAAAGCTTTTACTTGTTGCGAGCGCAATGAACAACAAACAACCTATTGCTGCCAGAAAGTGAACGGTCTTCATACTAGGACTGTAAATGCCGAAGTCATCGTAATTGTTTTGATTTACTGCAAAAATAAGGCAAAAGACCCAAAAACGCGTACTTTTTCGTCGTGGCCTCTGTTTTCTGCGACAACTTCTCAACGATCGCTTGCAGCTCGTAGTTGGTCTTGAAGCCACCTTTCGGGATCTGACTGACCGTACGGCAGACGGGACAGTTCAGCTTTTTGGCCTGAGAAATTCACGCAGTCACTACTTTTGTCTGGTGCCGCACTGATAACCAGTCCTACACAGCCAGAATAACAGCAGAGCAACCCCATTTGACACTCGAATGTTAGTATATGCTTAGCAATCTTTCAAACACTGAGAACTGATTGGCCTGCATTTCAAGACACCCACCAAAGCGTGTGGACGTGATTAGGAGCCGAGCTGTTCTCGCAAGTTGGAGGAGTCCCAACAGAGCTTCCAACAACAATTGTCAACATCATCATATCAACTAAGTTCTATTGATGACCAATCAATCAACGTTACATCATAGCTACGGAATGGATGATTAAACATGGCAGCTTTTTTCAGGGTGCAAGGAGGGCGCGAAATTTGAATGAAAAAAGAAAGCCATTCAAAAACCTAGTTGTGTGTCCAATTTGACGTGTTTTTTAAACTAATCTATTCTTCGTGCTATTCTGTTCATTCTTTCTCCCTTGCACACATGGCTGGGAATAATCTTGGCATTTTTGAAAGAGACAACTCCTAGTCTAATCCCGCCCTGAGGGAGAATACGAGGACTGTCGTATTTATTCAGCCATACAGTTTAGGCAACACCCAAAACACTAGATGCAAGATGCAATACTGGATTCCGATGGCTGGCCGCGCCTCATTCGTAATGTACCCTCTTCTCAGCCAATTCTTGCGCAAAAAAATCCCGAAAAAACCAACAAACACACCGACACCATCGACTCGATACAGGTCTTACAGAGACTGTGTCCGCAGTTCAGCTGTTTCGGCTCGGTAAACACCTGCAGACAAATCGGGCACTCCGGTACCAGACTGTCTGTTGATTTGTTCAGGCCCGCTTGTGAGTCGCACATTCTTTCGAATTGTCGGTTGGTGATGAATACTTTTGGAGTTTTTGTTGGGGTTTGGTGTAAAAAAACGGAAAACCGGTGGAAATTCGGGTAATTGGTGCAAGATATTCGTAAGCTCTTCTTTGGTATAAAAAATGCAGATGCAGGCTCCGGGGTTCGGTTCCTGGAATTTGCAAAAAAACATCACACACAAAGTGACCGGGTAATCAAAAATTCAAAGATACTGCGCGCTCATTGGCTGCAAGACGTTTATGCGCAGCCAATCAGTACACCTGACTGATTGCTGACACCATCACAGGGCTCGCCTGAAAGCGAACAGTGTCTCACAAAGCTTTTTTCTGAAAGCTACGGAACAATAAACAATATTTTGATGGATTTTGATTGAAAAAGAAATTCTCAATTTCTCGTAAATATAATTCTTATAATACGGTGCGACAATAACAGACCACACCGAGACGTCCAAAAGACGTCACGTCTAAAATAATGAAAATCCACTCCAATCCATAATGAAAACGTTTTTATTCCAGAAACAAAAAGAAGATTTTTTCATTTTCAATTTTACAGCATTGCACTCGAATCACCATGACAGAATCAAACGAAGCAATAAATACAGCATTCTCATTTCATCACACGGACTGAAATGAAACGCGATTTTGTTTCCCGTATTTGTTTTGAAATCAAAAAAATTAGTGATCCCTGGAAAATTTAGTACGTACACGTCTGATGAAAGAATAAAAATTACAAAATGCACAAAAATGCATCCAAGATTTGGACAAAAAAAAACATAAACCAAGTACCTGTATCGGCATGAAGTCAGAAAAAAAACATTCGAAAAACAAAAAAGCCACCAAATAATAGCACCAAGGCAAGCGAACCAGTACCAGTCTCACTAAATCCACCTTTCTGCAACAATTACAAAACGGTATCCTCAAAACAGTACAGTTCCGTCCTCCTTACACCAGTCCAAATCGAATGCAAACAAAAACAGTACACTCAAAACTCCGTACAATTTTGTCCTCCTCTCCAGAGACGAGTTTTCCAGGGCTCAAGAAACGGAATGCAACTCGGCCACCGGCGACAACGTCGTCTGCATGTACACATCGTCGTCAGGCTCTTCAAGATTCTCATTCTCTTGCGCTCCCGTCCCGTTCTGATGGCTGGTAGCGTCTTCCGTGGCATGAATCGGCGACAAGTCCAGTGCGGGCATCGCCATTGACACCGCCATGCCCGCGCGGCTTGCGGTCATGTGGCCGCTCAGACGGGCGCCACTGTGCACTCGTTCCGGTGTCATGTCTGAGCAAAAAAACCGCGGTTTTGCTCTGTCCGTGTCGCTGTTCATGATTGCAGGCTAGTGGAAAAACTGTGCATCTAGGGAGTATCGGGTAGTGAATACGGTATTTGTGGTTGTTGGTCTCGAAGCGATCTTGCTTCAACCTAACGTGATCATCAAGGAGAATTATTGGAAATTGAATAGCAATGGCAATCAGTAAAGTCTGAAATCTTTTTTTTTGTCAATAATATCCAGCAAAACCGTGCCGAGACCTATATTCATTGCCGACGTATTCGCGTCATCGCTCGATCGCTGATGGTGGAACGAGAAGCGGCCGGAATAATTGTGCAACGGTGTCGGCGAGGACAACATCGGCACCGGGTGGTGATGGTGATGGTGATCGGTGTCATGCTGATCGGAAGCGACACGATCGTGGTTGAGCAGCAGCAGCTCCGGGTCTTCGTCGCTGAAGAGGTGACGGTGGGAAAAAACACGTAAGCAATAAAGATTGGGCCTGTGTCTGTCAATGTCGCCTAACAACCAGCGAACACACAATAGTTTTAAGGAAAGAAACCGCATAGCCAAGTCAATCTCCGAAACTCAGCAATTTCATTTCAACTGTAACCGCGAAGCGTGTGTAGTTGTTGTAGCATGTTGGTTGCATAACGAAAAATTTTGAACTTATGAGTTGAAACACAGTAACAAGTGATTCAAGCCAATCAAATTCAATCTAGTCAACTGTTGAAATTCAAACGTGCAACCACCCCAACAGCAAGCACACAAACTGGTCATCCAGTCGCGTCATGTTCACCGTCTCGTCGCCGTTCGCCGACATGAACGACGTCGACGAGGAACAGCTCGTGGTGGAGGACATCATCGACGAGTTGTGCTGCGGCTGGGTCCCTGGAGAAAAAACATGCAAAGTCAGAGTGTGTGGTAAGAAGAGATTAGCACAAGCGTGCTTTGCCGCGAAATGACTCTGCGGGTAAACCAGCAAGTCGCATGTGTCGATATGTCAGTGTCTGGGGCATCATTTTCAGTTTATTATTCACAAGTGGAGCGAAACGGCAAGCATCAAACTCCGCTGGGTCTAAGGTAACGTGGGGGGGGGGGCACCCCATGTCCGTCGTCGCGTGAGGGGAACATTAAAGTGCAGTGCACAGGGCGGAGAGATGACGCAACAAACTGGCTGCTCCAGGTGGATGAGAGGGCAACAGAACAAACAAAAAGCGTACAGTAAGTAGCTCTGTTCCACCAATTCGAACGTATGCACCCCCATACATCCATCCATTTCATTTCGCAAGAGGCAGGAAACTACGATAAAACCGCATGAACAGCATGTAGTACGGAGACCGCACCTTGCCTCGATCGCACGTGCACCTTCGTCGGCGACGTGCACCCCGTTGGAGCGCCGTCCAGCGTCGGTCTCGAGCGGCGTCGCCGTTGCAGCCGCCCGCCCGGTCCGATTGCGCCGCGTCCACCACCGCCGTTCGACGGTGCCCGTGGTTTCGTCGACGCGAACAACTTTCGCCGCAACGAGTTCACACTGACGTTCATCACTGATTGGTCCGCCTCCGAGCAGTGCTGCTCTGATTGGCTGGCCTCCTCCTCCTCGCCGCAGGCGTCCGCTGATTGCTGATTGGCTGCAGCGGCCGGCGGCTCGTGGTATTGGAAGTAGGGCGCTGGAAAAAAGTGCACGGTCTTCGGACACCGACTTTATATTAGATAATTAGAACGGCAAAAATTCTGCGCCCACGCGATGGACACTGAAGAAAAAGGCAAAACTAGACATCTATAGGAGTAAAAAGCAAAAAAAAAATAATAATAAACAAACCAAGCAACTGAATCAGATCCAAATCGGGCGGAAACGTCAGCATCGTCTGCGTGGTCGCGTTACGCCCGTGCGTTACGGGGATACGCTGCGAGCTGTCACTCGCCAAAACTGACGTCACCTGGCAACCAATTGGCGCGTTAGTGGCAGCAAGTGAGGACACTGGTGACTCGTGCAGGTGATTACTGACGCAGGAATGCTGTTGCGCGCATGGCGGCGTGCCTGGAAATGGTGATGAAAGATGGGAGTGGTTGTGACTAAAGTTTAAATGCGAGCTCTCCATTTTTTTGGTTTTTATGGTGTTCGATTGTATGTTGCCCTAAACGCCAGAAAACTTCGCTTCAGCTGAAAAAACTGGAATTCACCAGATTACCAGACCAATCAACGGGCGATGCGTGCACCACTCAAAGACCGGCCAGCCAGCCAATCAGCAAACCAAATGCACACGCAAAAAAAATCAACGAAACATTTTTGTTTCACTGTTTGTTTATAAATCCTCCATTCTATCTATTCCAAAAAATGCGAACAATCAGCGCACATCAACGGATCACATCAACAAATAAAACAAATAAAACCGTCAATAAAAAATGAAAAAAATGACGCGCACCGCCAGGTGACGCCGGTGACGCCAGCGAGGCCATCAGCTGCTGCAGCGTTCTCGGCCGATAGTTGCCGCTAGTGCCACCGTCAGTTGGCGACGGCACCACGTGCTGATTGCTCGCCCAATAATGATTGATCGCTGCGTCGATCAGCGCCTCGGTCGCTGCGTCGAATCTGTGGGGGGGAAAGACAGAAGTCAACAAAACAGGAGTCAACCAAGTTGCATGGAGGTTCGCTGCATTTTCTGCCTGTCAGATGCAGTAGAGCCACACAGATGCCTCTCTAGAAGCAATAAGTTCAGACGAATCGGTTCGAATTTTGCATCGGACAAATTGTGAATGGTTGAAAAAACGTCGCGATACAAGAAGCTGCGTCAAGCGGTGAAGACAAGGAAGTCTTCTTCGAAGAATAGATTCGACTCAAATGCAGCGCAGCAACACGGGAATAATCAGCGAATGGTCAATTTCCATAAACGGCAATAACCATTCGAAGGAAACAGAGCAAGAAATACAGAGAACACTCCACAACAAACAAACAAACAACCAAACAAAAAAAACCAAAACTATTACTCGTGCAAGTGCGACTGTCGCGCCACTTCGTCGAATCGAATATCAGCCGGATTCAAGTGCGCAATGTGATCGATCGACCAGCGAAATGGACGCGCCGCGCCGGAATCACTGTTCGTCTGAGAAAGAAAAACAAATTTTTCTTCTTGAACGGCTAGCAAAATCTTTTTTGTTTCACAACATTTTGCCGTTCGTTGACACAGTGAATGTCGTTGGTACCCCCTCACCACCGGTTTCAGAACCCGAAGATGCCAAACTTCGGTGGTTGCGCGCGGTGTATGGGGGTGAATGAGCTGAGCCAGCAAAAAACACTCACGCTCTCCTGTCCGGGACTGACGACACGACTGAACACGGACGGACTGTACGTGTCCGCGTGTAAACTCTGCAACAGACACGACTCGAACGGATTCACCATCGCCGAGCAGGACGACGACGGCGACGCAACTGGTGAGCCCATCATCGAGGCCGAGGTGTCTTCCAGTGGTGGCCGTCGGCTGACGCTGCCGCCTGTGACGGATTTTTTTTTCAATTAAATTTTGACAATATAAAATAAAACACAAAACGCGGATTGGTCGCATTTGTATCACTTGAAGACCTTTATTTCATGCGAACCAAGCTTGTTGATTGGTCCGTCTTTAGCTCATTTTGATCTTGAGAAACGATATGGTCAAGAATAAATCAAAATCAATTTCAAACACCACAAAAGAGCTACAAAAACAATTTCTGCTTTTTTTAACGTTCTCCCACTACCACGAGTATGTCCGTTCTAGCAAGACATTTCGCCCATCTCATCGCCACATCTTATACAATACTCCATTCACCCTGTTTCACGCTGCTCGCGCCTCTCGCCAGTTGCTGCGCTCGCGTCTCGGTTGCCGACGTCTTGTTGTTGTTGTACTGAGGCGACTCTTGCGCCGGACTAGCGCGTTGGTGGTACAATTGCTTGGGCGACGAACATTTCGGCGTCTTGCGATTCGCGGACGATTGCAGTGACTGACTCGGTGGGGGTCGTGTCCAGGTGCAAGGCGTCGAGGTACCTGCAATGGAATAGAGGCGGCATGTATGGATTTACACGGTAATTGATTGATTTAAAAGTTACTGCAGAAAAAATGATTTTCTGAAAATTCTGGTCACTCAATGTGTCTTCGAATAAAAGGCTTCGCTTACGCGACTACAGCGATTGAGGTTTATAGGGTTAGATTGGAACGACGTTTTTTGCATTGTTGCGAAGAACTTCTGCAAGACCACCTTGCAAACCCAACTTCTGTTGGCTCCATAAACTTTGCGTTACTTTTTTTTATTTTTATTTTTTATTTAACTATACGCGCGCCGGTTCCGGAAACCCGAAGGTACCAAACTCCGGCGGAGACGGGCAATACTGCCCCGAGCCCAATTTTACCCTCGGCTCAGGAGGGAATAGACCATCAGATGTTCGTTGGTCACTAATTTTCCACGAGTGTCTTGTCCACAGCGGGGTTCGAACCCGGTACCTACAGAACTGTAGGCCGAAGTTCTACCTCTACGCCACGGACGCGACTACGTTTCCCGTTTTCCATATTCATACCATCGGGTGTGCCAAATCGACCAATCTGACAGTTTCATTTTCCCCTTCTCACCTTGGCACTGTGAAATCTTGAACTCATCGCTCACAGGGACCACCGCTGAGCGGTCGGCGCCGTCGTCGTCGGCTGACGTGTCGTTTAGGAGGCGGAGTTTCACGTTGGACTGATTCTGAAACGTGTGAAACACTGCTGGACAATTTGAAAAGAAGACACAGGATTCTCTTCTGACTGCTTATATGTGTTTTTGTCTGTTGTGCTAAGCGACATCCGAATGAAAGCACGTTTGAAGGAAAATCCAGACAAGCAGACACCTTCCGAAAACCGTGTGTGTGTCGTGTGTGTGAGACACAAACCAACAAAACATTCTCAGAAAAAGGTGATTGTTTTTCTTCTCCACTGCAACTATACACGAGTACGATGGTGTGGTGGGTGGTACGTGATGATAAGTCTTCCGCCATCTGGTGCGCAGAGTCATGATGACTGATACGATACTTGCGGTGATGTTCACCATTCCATTCACCACATTTCACCCACACCGTCGCAAAGGTATGCTGCAAACAATTCGCTGAATAATGAGCTTGACAAAAAAAATCTGAAAAAACCCTACCTCAATGTTTGTCCGATTCTCGGACAGCGGCCGCGTGCAATAGCCCGACTCCGCCTCCTCGCCACCAGTTGACGACGACGACGACGACGAGACGAGCGCCAGTGAATTCGCGTTGTTGCATTCGAGCTCCGAAATCGACGGCTGATTCTGATTCAGACAGGAGTCGGAGCAGATGCTTCTCGTTAGAGCGGCGGTGGCGGCGACCACCGTGGCCGCATCACTATCGCTCTTGTATTTCGGTAATTTCTGCGGGAAAGGGAAACTCGACGTGTCCCCCGGCGGCATCGGCGCCGCCCAGCGTGGACTCTCGCGTCTTGATGGCGATTCGGCATTCTTTGGATGACTGGTGGTGTGTTGAAGGTTCTGATTTTGTTGTCGCTGTTCGTTTTGTTCGATGTCGTCGAGTATGCAGCGGTGATCGACTGACGGGTCGGAGATGGAGCGACGTCTGAAGTTGTTTTTTTGAAATTCAATATGAGAATTTATTTTGTGCCGGAAATTTTTCCCGATGCTATCTCTAGTCCCAGCCACAAAGGCTCACACCGCACCTCTGAAACACGCGCTCACTGTGAACGGGACAGTTTGCGTGCAGATTCGTCAGTGGACTCGGGCCGCGCTGGTTGAATTGCTGCAGACGTTTGACGAAACGAACACGGCCGGATTCGTACGGCGCGATTGGGGACACCGACAGTGGTAGGCCTGCAATTGTGGTGTGTGCGTGCGGGAGCGCTGCACTTTGTTGAATAACAGAGAACTGTCAGAACAGAGATACAAAAACTCAGAAAACAAACTGGACTGGAATTGGAAACTATGAACACCGTGACTTGAACCAAAAACCAAAAAAGGTTATGTGGTGAATTTGAACTGTTTGTGGGGTTGAAATGAAGTTGACGCGCTGTTTGTCACAAAGCGGAGCGGAGTGTGTGCTGGAGTGGCTTGAGAACGTGGTTTAAACCGGAAAAATACGAACTACGGCTGACTAGTTCAGTGCACAATCACTACAAAACTGCGTTTCTTTGTTTTGATTCAATTCGACAACTTCCATGCAACAATGATTCATCATGTCTGCAATGTTGAAACAATCTTTAAAAAAAATATTGAATACCGGGCTGAATTTCGCGGATTCCAGTTCCAGTTCCACCCGTCTCTTGCGTTGCAATCGCAGTACTGTTCAGTCGCTCCATTTCTTTGTCAATAAATGTTCGTACAGAGTTGACGACGTCGACGATGTTTGAGTTTGATAGTTTGATGAAATTCGTTCTTATTGTCGTAAAACAAAAATTTGTCCAAAAAAACCCTCGCTGAGTTTTCGCTTTGTTTTTTCGGTAGCCGAACCAAATTCGGGGTTGATTTGATATTGATGGTGTGGATTGTGGAAGTTTACAGTTGAGTTGGGTTGGCGAGGTAATCAGTCAGTTATTTCTTACTTTCTAAATTCAAATTCAAAGAATTTTAGAAACCAAAAAACGGAATTCCATTGCCCAAAGCTTTATTACTGAAACGCACGCGCGAGCGCGGCGCACGCACGTACGGGAAGGAGAACCGTAACGGTTTGCATAACCGAGGACCGAGCCGAGATAACAACATTTTTTTAAAACATTCTTATGAATTATTTGCCAAAGAAAATTTGAAATGAAAAGCAGTCAGTACCGTGGGCCCACGTAATGCATCATTATTAAAACAGGTGCATGTGCAGTGGCGGTGGCCCCTGCCCTTTAACACAGGAAAGAAAAAAATGCAAAAACTAAATTGTTCATTTTCACCTTATCAAAAAGGCTTGGCTTAGGATTAGGTTTAGGATTAGGAACCTACAACGACTCATTGCAAGCAACCTCTGATCAGAAATAAAAAAAATCACTTTTAAGTATGTATACAAATCCCAACCAAAAAGTGAGGGGGGGTCCAACCTATGGTAACGTGGGACTAGGGTTGTTAAACAAAAATGAAAATTTTTTTTTTTAAAGTGATTAAAAAAAACAAAAATGCCGATTTTTTTTTAATTCGAAAAATTTTCCTCTAATATGCTCTGAAAACCTCAATTTTAGCAAAATTTTTCGAAAGTTCAACAAAAATTTTCTTTGATTATACCTCGTAAAACCTTTAGCAGTCGATTTTGGGCCGTTTTACCGACTGATTTTAGGCTACGACAACATCTGCGATGAAGTTTTTGAGCGTCCCAAAGCTTGGCCTACCATTTCCGATGCAGATAAGGTGACGATTCGCTTCGCAGAGCGTCCGATTGTGCTCGCTGCTCCGTTTGCAAGCGCTACGTTGTCTGGTTGCTTGCTGCTTCGTGTCGTGTCGTCGCAACACCATCAGAAGAATTGATCGAATTTCAAGGCGGTATGTTTGTCTTCACTTTAGCATTAGTTTAGCTGGGGACAATTAGTGACGTTTTGGAGGTCAAAACACAAGAAGAGGCATGGTGACGGTTTGGAAAAGGGGTAATTGAGGTCACCAAAACAAAATCTGCAAAGTTCCGTCATATGGGAGTCATTCGGGAGGCGCTTGCATATCATATGTGGTTCTTCGGACTCCCTGATTGATTTAGCACAACTTTGATTTTTGAAATTTTTTTTAAAAAAAAAATAATAAAAAAAAACAAAAATGACGATTTTTGTTTTTTTTAACAACCCTACGTGGGACGTCCCATGGGGGGGGGGTGCATTTTTACAAAATTTTCTGTGGGGGGTCCACCTAGAGATGTCAAGAAAAAAAAAAATTTCTATTTTTTTTCTTTAAAAAAAAAAATTTTTTTTTAAATTTTTTTTTAAAAATGAAAGTTGTTCAGAATTTTTCAGGGAGTCCGAATATCACCATCTGAGGAGCCACCGACTTACCATATGACCCCCACTCATATGGGAGGAGGGTGAAAATTTCAGACTTGGTTTCGGCGACCCCATTTTCCCACCGACGACATCACGTCTCGTGTTTTGCCTCTCAATTCACCTCAAATAACATGGAAACAAGTTCCACAACAAACCGGTGTGATCACGCTGACGACACGAGGCGAAACAGCAACGAGCAACCAACGAAGTTACGCTTGCAGTGGCAGACAGTGCAATTTCCACCTTTCGAGATCCTGAAAAACGATGCGTAAATGTGAGTTCTCTGCTTCTATCTCACCTTAGCGACATCGGAATTTGTTGAACTAGCCTTTGCGACGCTCAAGTACTTCAATGCGCGAGTCGATCATCACTCACCAAGGCTGAAAACAGTCGATAAATCAATGTTCGTACAGAGTTGACGACGTCGACGATGTTTGAGTTTGATAGTTTGATGAAATTCGTTCTTGTCGTAAAACAAAAATTTGTCCAAAAAAAACCCTCGCTGAGTTTTCGCTTTGTTTTTTCGGTAGCCGAACCAAATTCGGGGTTGATTTGATATTGATGGTGTGGATTGTGGAAGTTTACAGTTGAGTTGGGTTGGCGAGGTGATCAGTCAGTTATTTCTTACTTTCTAAATTCAAATTCAAAGAATTTTAGAAACCAAAAAACGGAATTCCATTGCCCAAAGCTTTATTACTGAAACGCACGCGCGAGCGCGGCGCACGCACGTACGGGAAGGAGAACCGTAACGGTTTGCATAACCGAGGACCGAGCCGAGATAACAACATTTTTTTAAAACATTCTTATGAATTATTTGCCAAAGAAAATTTGAAATGAAAAGCAGTCAGTACCGTGGGCCCACGTTATGCATCATTATTAAAACAGGTGCATGTGCAGTGGCGGTGGCCCCTGCCCTTTAACACAGGAAAGAAAAAAATGCAAAAACTAAATTGTTCATTTTCACCTTATCAAAAAGGCTTGGCTTAGGATTAGGTTTAGGATTAGGAACCTACAACGACTCATTGCAAGCAACCTCTGATCAGAAATAAAAAAAATCACTTTTAAGTATGTATACAAATCCCAACCAAAAAGTGACGGGGGGTCCAACCTATGGTAACGTGGGACTAGGGTTGTTAAACAAAAATGAAAATTTTTTTTTAAAAAAGTGATTAAAAAAAAAACAAAAATGCCGATTTTTTTTTAAATTCGAAAAATTTTCCTCTAATATGCTCTGAAAACCTCAATTTTAGCAAAATTTTTCGAAAGTTCAACAAAAATTTTCTTTGATTATACCTCGTAAAACCTTTAGCAGTCGATTTTG
This sequence comes from Theristus sp. LFF4_11, assembly GCA_030248135.1. Taxonomy (NCBI): domain Eukaryota; kingdom Metazoa; phylum Nematoda; class Chromadorea; order Monhysterida; family Xyalidae; genus Theristus; species Theristus sp. LFF4_11. The sequence goes on along the minus strand of JASANC010000810.1, from coordinate 3,788 downwards.
GGCCGTTTTACCGACTGATTTTAGGCTACGACAACATCTGCGATGAAGTTTTTGAGCGTCCCAAAGCTTGGCCTACCATTTCCGATGCAGATAAGGTGACGATTCGCTTCGCAGAGCGTCCGATTGTGCTCGCTGCTCCGTTTGCAAGCGCTACGTTGTCTGGTTGCTGCTTCGTGTCGTGTCGTCGCAACACCATCAGAAGAATTGATCGAATTTCAAGGCGGTATGTTTGTCTTCACTTTAGCATTAGTTTAGCTGGGGACAATTAGTGACGTTTTGGAGGTCAAAACACAAGAAGAGGCATGGTGACGGTTTGGAAAAGGGGTAATTGAGGTCACCAAAACAAAATCTGCAAAGTTCCGTCATATGGGAGTCATTCGGGAGGCGCTTGCATATCATATGTGGTTCTTCGGACTCCCTGATTGATTTAGCACAACTTTGATTTTTGAAATTTTTTTTTTAAAAAAAATTAAAAAAAAACAAAAATGACGATTTTTGTTTTTTTTTTAACAACCCTACGTGGGACGTCCCATGGGGGGGGGTGCATTTTTACAAAATTTTCTGTGGGGGGTCCACCTAGAGATGTCAAGAAAAAAAAATTTTCTATTTTTTTTCTTAAAAAAAAAATTTTTTTTTAATTTTTTTTTTAAAATGAAAGTTGTTCAGAATTTTTCAGGGAGTCCGAATATCACCATCTGAGGAGCCACCGACTTACCATATGACCCCCACTCATATGGGAGGAGGGTGAAAATTTCAGACTTGGTTTCGGCGACCCCATTTTCCCACCGACGACATCACGTCTCGTGTTTTGCCTCTCAATTCACCTCAAATAACATGGAAACAAGTTCCACAACAAACCGGTGTGATCACGCTGACGACACGAGGCGAAACAGCAACGAGCAACCAACGAAGTTACGCTTGCAGTGGCAGACAGTGCAATTTCCACCTTTCGAGATCCTGAAAAACGATGCGTAAATGTGAGTTCTCTGCTTCTATCTCACCTTAGCGACATCGGAATTTGTTGAACTAGCCTTTGCGACGCTCAAGTACTTCAATGCGCGAGTCGATCATCACTCACCAAGGCTGAAAACAGTCGATAAATCAATGTTCGTACAGAGTTGACGACGTCGACGATGTTTGAGTTTGATAGTTTGATGAAATTCGTTCTTGTCGTAAAACAAAAATTTGTCCAAAAAAAAAACCCTCGCTGAGTTTTCGCTTTGTTTTTTCGGTAGCCGAACCAAATTCGGGGTTGATTTGATATTGATGGTGTGGATTGTGGAAGTTTACAGTTGAGTTGGGTTGGCGAGGTGATCAGTCAGTTATTTCTTACTTTCTAAATTCAAATTCAAAGAATTTTAGAAACCAAAAAACGGAATTCCATTGCCCAAAGCTTTATTACTGAAACGCACGCGCGAGCGCGGCGCACGCACGTACGGGAAGGAGAACCGTAACGGTTTGCATAACCGAGGACCGAGCCGAGATAACAACATTTTTTTAAAACATTCTTATGAATTATTTGCCAAAGAAAATTTGAAATGAAAAGCAGTCAGTACCGTGGGCCCACGTTATGCATCATTATTAAAACAGGTGCATGTGCAGTGGCGGTGGCCCCTGCCCTTTAACACAGGAAAGAAAAAAATGCAAAAACTAAATTGTTCATTTTCACCTTATCAAAAAGGCTTGGCTTAGGATTAGGTTTAGGATTAGGAACCTACAACGACTCATTGCAAGCAACCTCTGATCAGAAATAAAAAAAATCACTTTTAAGTATGTATACAAATCCCAACCAAAAAGTGAGGGGGGGTCCAACCTATGGTAACGTGGGACTAGGGTTGTTAAACAAAAATGAAAATTTTTTTTTTAAAAAGTGATTAAAAAAAAACAAAAATGCCGATTTTTTTTTTAATTCGAAAAATTTTCCTCTAATATGCTCTGAAAACCTCAATTTTAGCAAAATTTTTCGAAAGTTCAACAAAAATTTTCTTTGATTATACCTCGTAAAACCTTTAGCAGTCGATTTTGGGCCGTTTTACCGACTGATTTTAGGCTACGACAACATCTGCGATGAAGTTTTTGAGCGTCCCAAAGCTTGGCCTACCATTTCCGATGCAGATAAGGTGACGATTCGCTTCGCAGAGCGTCCGATTGTGCTCGCTGCTCCGTTTGCAAGCGCTACGTTGTCTGGTTGCTTGCTGCTTCGTGTCGTGTCGTCGCAACACCATCAGAAGAATTGATCGAATTTCAAGGCGGTATGTTTGTCTTCACTTTAGCATTAGTTTAGCTGGGGACAATTAGTGACGTTTTGGAGGTCAAAACACAAGAAGAGGCATGGTGACGGTTTGGAAAAGGGGTAATTGAGGTCACCAAAACAAAATCTGCAAAGTTCCGTCATATGGGAGTCATTCGGGAGGCGCTTGCATATCATATGTGGTTCTTCGGACTCCCTGATTGATTTAGCACAACTTTGATTTTTGAAATTTTTTTTTTTAAAAAAAATTAAAAAAAAAACAAAAATGACGATTTTTGTTTTTTTTAACAACCCTACGTGGGACGTCCCATGGGGGGGGGTGCATTTTTACAAAATTTTCTGTGGGGGGTCCACCTAAAGATGTCAAGAAAAAAAAATTTTCTATTTTTTTTCTTTTTAAAAAAAATTTTTTTTTTAAATTTTTTTTTTTAAATGAAAGTTGTTCAGAATTTTTCAGGGAGTCCGAATATCACCATCTGAGGAGCCACCGACTTACCATATGACCCCCACTCATATGGGAGGAGGGTGAAAATTTCAGACTTGGTTTCGGCGACCCCATTTTCCCACCGACGACATCACGTCTCGTGTTTTGCCTCTCAATTCACCTCAAATAACATGGAAACAAGTTCCACAACAAACCGGTGTGATCACGCTGACGACACGAGGCGAAACAGCAACGAGCAACCAACGAAGTTACGCTTGCAGTGGCAGACAGTGCAATTTCCACCTTTCGAGATCCTGAAAAACGATGCGTAAATGTGAGTTCTCTGCTTCTATCTCACCTTAGCGACATCGGAATTTGTTGAACTAGCCTTTGCGACGCTCAAGTACTTCAATGCGCGAGTCGATCATCACTCACCAAGGCTGAAAACAGTCGATAAATCAATGTTCGTACAGAGTTGACGACGTCGACGATGTTTGAGTTTGATAGTTTGATGAAATTCGTTCTTGTCGTAAAACAAAAATTTGTCCAAAAAAAACCCTCGCTGAGTTTTCGCTTTGTTTTTTCGGTAGCCGAACCAAATTCGGGGTTGATTTGATATTGATGGTGTGGATTGTGGAAGTTTACAGTTGAGTTGGGTTGGCGAGGTGATCAGTCAGTTATTTCTTACTTTCTAAATTCAAATTCAAAGAATTTTAGAAACCAAAAAACGGAATTCCATTGCCCAAAGCTTTTTTACTGAAACGCACGCGCGAGCGCGGCGCACGCACGTACGGGAAGGAGAACCGTAACGGTTTGCATAACCGAGGACCGAGCCGAGATAACAACATTTTTTTAAAACATTCTTATGAATTATTTGCCAAAGAAAATTTGAAATGAAAAGCAGTCAGTACCGTGGGCCCACGTTATGCATCATTATTAAAACAGGTGCATGTGCAGTGGCGGTGGCCCCTGCCCTTTAACACAGGAAAGAAAAAAATGCAAAAACTAAATTGTTCATTTTCACCTTATCAAAAAGGCTTGGCTTAGGATTAGGTTTAGGATTAGGAACCTACAACGACTCATTGCAAGCAACCTCTGATCAGAAATAAAAAA